>JASAOP010002726.1:0-63610 GCA_030849055.1 Crithidia thermophila
GTTGTCTAGTGACTCGTATCGGCGCCAGGGCCGTCACTTTTTCTCCTCTGAGCGCTCGACCGCGGCCATTGCGGGTGGGCAGCTTTTTCTCCATCCACAACGCCCGCAACTGCGAGGGCAGCTTTTGAGAGCGCTTTTACGCCCCACGCAGCAGCAACGCACTCCAGTGCTGCCAACGCGGCCTTCCCCCGCTGACGAGACTGCGGAGGTTGTCCATCGGGTGCCTCACCCGCCTTCCCCGCCACGCCGCGATCACGTGCGTTCCAACGTGGACATCGCCGACAGCCGCGGCAGCGTCCGCAACCGCCATCGACGTCGTCCTGCTCGCTCATCGACGCGCACGACATCCTCCGCGGCGTCGTCGCTGTTTTCTCCCATCGTGCTGGACCCCGCGGGCTTCCGACGCGGCCGGTCCTCGTCGTTTTCATCGTGGTCGTCGCGGTCTACCTCACCGCAGCCGCGACCACCGCCATCGCCGGTGTCCCAGCGGCAGCCTTTTCCTTGCGCCGCACGCGCGTATGTCTCCCTCATGCGCCGCCACGGTGCATGCTCTGGACAAGGTGAGCAGCAGCAGCAGCATTCCTCCAGATACAAACCGAAGCATGACGACGGCCAGACTTTTGTGGATGCGTACAAGCCCTTCAAATGCGCGCGCTGCGCGACCCCGCTGGCGTGTTCCGCAAGCCCCTGCTCGCCGCGCTATCGCCATCGTCGCAGCAGTGATGACTTCCGTGCTTCTGCTGCGGTTGCGAATGCTGCCCCGCGAAGGGACGCCGTCGCTCATGGCCCGCAGCCGCGATCTCACTCGAGTTACGGGGACCGCAAAACACCGCTTTCCTCGTCTTCCGCCTGCTCGTGCTTTGTGTGTGCGCTGAGGCCTCCGTCTCCGCGCACACCGTCAATGCCTCGTTGCAGCGTGTGTAGGGACGATGCCGGTGCTGGTCGACCGACAGCACCGGAACAGGTTGCTGCCCCAGAGTGTCGAGAGGCGGATGGGTACGCATCAAACACGTCCTCGCCCGGCATCACAGCGCGTACTCCTAGTGCGCACAAGCAGCAGCAGCACCATCAGCAGCAGCATGCACAAGCCACCTTCCACCGTCGCGTAGACGAGGCTGTGTCAGTTATACACTGCCCCGTGGCTTCTGAGGCAAGGGTGAATTCACCGCACCAGCATAGTGCTTCTCAACGCAGTGCTCAGAGAGACTTGCAGACATCAGAAAGGAGTGATGGCAGTGGTGCCGCCGTTGTGTCGACGCCAGTGGCAGCCACCCAGCAGTCCCGTCGCTGTGTGTCGCGCACTCAGCTCCCATCGCACGATTCGCTCGCTTCCTTTTCCCAAGAAGGCACAACGCCGTCGGACACAGCGGAGACGTCGGAGGAGAGCGGGCAGCGCTCCGGATCGACGGACAGCGAGGGCTACGTGGTGTACCCGAACTCGCTCAAGTTTTTGCGCGCTCGTGTCGCTGAGATTAACCGCCACGTTGTCTGGCATCAGGTGAAGGCGGCGAAGGAGGCTGAGGAGCACGCGAAACGCCTTGCAGCGTTGGAGGTTGCGTTTGCAGGGCGAATGACAGAGCAACTTTCTGACATTTTGATGGTGCTGACAGACATGGAGCACGGCTCCCGCAGAGGGCGCTAACCCGTGTACCACCCCCTCTCATTATTGTTGAAAAAGTTTCTGCTATGCTTCTGCTATTCTAAAGCAAGAAAGAAAAAAAGAAAGACAAATGGTGAAACATATCGCACTCGATTTCCATCTTCGGATCTTCGAGAGTTATGATTTTTGTTCAGCTTCCAAGCGTCGCGAGACAAAGAGATGACGCATTATCGCTTGCATCGGGAGGGTCGCTTTGCGCACAGGCTTTCGGTGCCGCAGTGCGACGTTAATATAAATGTGAATTTGCATCGCGAGCCTTCTTTGACTCTTTCTTTTTGCTGCGTTTGTGAGGTGAGAAAAATGACGTTTTCTTCCTTTGTTAGTCGTCAAAGCGCTCATTTGCTGTCTTGCACGTTATCTCTCCTTCTCTCCCCATCTTTTTTTTTTTCTGAGGCAGTCACCCAGCTGTGGGCTTCGTTGTTGTGAACCGTGTCTAATAATTTTGAGTATTGGAAGCGTTCTGTTCAAAGAGGACACATTTGAATTTTTTCCCCTTCTCCGCTGAGCACCTGCTATGTCTTCGCAATTAACTCAGTGACGGCACCGTAACAAAAAAAAAAGAAAAAAGAAAGCAAGACACATTTTATACTAATATTTGAATCGAGCATGAAGGGGAAGGTTGCACAGAAGGTTGCGCTGCTTGCTGACGTGAAAGCAGCTGTTATGCGCTTCTGCGACGCGCAGCTCTCCCGCACCCTGGACACAAAACCCGTGGCTGAGGTGCATCAGAAAGTGCGGCAATGTGTGCAGCGGGTGGACCCGGGCATGACGCCGTTCATCTTCGGCTCCACGGCGGTGCTCGGCGTGCATGAGCGCGGCTCTGACGTGGACTTTGTGTGCCTGAGCGCGGCGGATGTGCAGGACGGCACGAGCGCCGACGCCGTGTCGGAGGTGGCGAAAGGGCTGCAGGCGGAGTTCTTGCATCGTCTCAGCGAGGAAGGGAAGCAGGAGCACTTTCTGTGGGACATCGATCTTGTGCGGCGCACGCGTGTCCCCGTGCTGCGAGTTAAGGGTGGCCGCAGCGCTGACGAGATCAGCTTCGATGTCACCGCCAATCGCCGCAACGGGGTACGCAACAGCGCGTTGCTGCGGAGCTACTTTGCCCAGGCGCCGGAGACGCGCTGGCTTAGCATGCTGGTGAAGCAGTGGAGCAAGAAAACGGGACTGAACGCCTCCGTGGAAGGAGGCTGCATCACCTCGTACGGGTGGAACGTGATGGTGGCCTACTATCTGCTCAAGCGGAAGCTTGTGAACTTGCTTCCGATTGAGTCGTGTGATGTCGCCCACATTGCCCCCATGCCGCCGTACATGCCACTGGATGCCCCGCAGCACGGAGGCCAGGCGCTCGCGGAGCTGGTGCAGGACTTTGTTCACTACTACCTCGACGAGTTCACCCCGGAGAGCGAGGTGATCAGCTTGAATCGACTGCCTGGCGAGACGACGCCGGAGATGCTGTCGTGGACAAAGAGCGCGGAGGACATGGCGCGCATTCGCGGCGAGAAGGTGCACTACCGCTGGTGCATTGAGGACCCGTACGAGTACAACCTGAATGTTGGCCGCAACGTGACACCGTTCAAGTTGATGCTGCTTCGCAAGCACCTCGAGCGTGCGCAGGAGACCGGACTGCTGCTGCTGTCTCCTCCGACCGCACCTGCGAAGCCAGCGACAAAGAAAGTTTGACACAAGGCTTATTAGCAATGCCCTTGGGTAGCCTGGCGGGCTTCGCAACGTCGCTGCTGAGGGGAATATTTTTGTGATCTGGATTTGAAGCGATGCAAAAAAGCATGTCCTCTTTGTTTTTTTGTTGCCATTGTTGCTTGCCTTGAGACAGAAAACTTTTTTTTTCTCTTCACACACACCTATGCACAGAAACATTCAGACAATTGATCAAGTGCGCTCAATGGAAAGAAAGAGTGGTTACCGAAGAACAATAATAATCATAATAATACGTTGTTCATGTTGCAATGTGAGAGGCTTGTGCAAAAACGAAGGTTTTTCGAGAGGGAAGCTTTTTCTGTTCCAGCTGGCACGCTTCTAGGCTGAGTTTACCTTTGATGTACTCCGGGTTTTTACCGAACTCTTTCTCCTGCTTCGTTCTTCCTCCTTTCTTTTTCACTATTGCATCTCAGCACCATAAGAGAAGAGAGCGGACTTGTGCCTTTGGTGTAACTGTCCACAGACTCTCTTTTTTCACTTTGTATTCACGTCCTGTGGCAGACTGCGCAACCAGGGTTTTCAAACGGTAACGCGGCTTATAATTCGATTGAAGAAAAGGCGTGACACGTCTTTTCCCTTTCGTCTGTTACCTTTAGAAACAGACTATTCACAAAAAAACAGAAGACAATTTGTTACTAGCAGAAATTGCTCTTCACGAGCAATAGCAGATCATGCGCATTCCTGTCGCCCCGGCAGTGCGCCGTGCTTCCGCACGTTCTTATGCCGCTTTACCACAGGTGCACCGGTGTGGGAGCAGCAGTAGCGGCAGCAGCAGTAGTGGCAGGCAAAATTTTGTGCGCCTGCGCGCGTGTGCGACAGCGCTGTTTTCAAGTTTAAGCAGCGCCACTGCCATCTCCCCCGGTGGCGCAACGTCCACGGCAGCCCTGACAGCAGCGCGCCGCTGGCAATCGTTTGGTGGGGGCCGCGATGATGAAGCCGCACACGACGCGATGGACGAAATGGCGCCGCACGGCTACGTGTCAGAGGACGCGACTGGCCTCCAGTCAGAGCTCGTGCGTGAGCTGGAAGGGGAGGGGAACCTGTCGATGGACGCCGCGCTGGCCCAGCCGCTGGTGAAGGCGGACCTGCACTCGCCCAGCGCGCGCATCCGCCTCGAGAAGATCGAGCGTCCACCCGGCCGTTTTGATCTGCTCACCAACTCCCTCGTGTACCGCTGGGAGACGACGGCGGCGCAGGCGCGCAAGGTGACTGGCCCGATGCGCGAGTGGGCGTCGGAGCTGAAGTACCGCACCGGTGTGCACATGGAGGTGGAGCCGATGTTTCCAGATCGCCTGACGCTGCCCGTGGCGGAGGGCGGCTACGCCAGTGCCGATGAGGTGGAGCTGAACATCTACCTCTTTGGCAGCGAGCGCGGCATCTTCAACTGCCGGCAGCTGATGGAGGCTGCGCTGGACGAGGAGCCCGCCTATGTCCGCCTCGGCGTGTTCCGGCGTAAGCCTGGCAAGGCCGGCAGCCCCGAGGTCTCGACGATAAACCCGAATGAGGACATCGAGTGGCTCATGCTGCGCCGCATCAACCGCGACCTCCGCCCACCCGACATCCCGCCCATCTCGCTGAAGCTGCCGGGCAAGTGGACGCTGCTCTTTGAGCACTACAAGGAGGCGGCCATCCGCACCCTGTGGGAGGAGACCGGCATCACCGTGGAGCCAAACAACGTCTTCCCTACTGGCCGGCTGCATCAGACAAACCCGGCATACTACTGGCGGGTGCCGGTCCACTACTTCGTGGCGGAGGTGCCGTACGATGTCGAGGTGCTCGGGCCACAGGTGGGCCTCAACACCTACATGCACCACTGGGAGAACCAGCTGCTGCGTCAGTCGCCGGACCCGATTGACCGGGCGTGGGCACAGCTCGCCAATCCTGACACTGGCTGCGCCTGGATGAAGGTGCCGATGATCGACGAGCTGCAGCGGCCGTTGCGAGGGGAGAACTACATGCGGACGCGCTACACGCCACCGCCCTATTCGGACCTGAACAGCGTTCTCGGTTTTGCCGCGCCAGAGTCGGAGGCTGCGAGTTCGGATATTGTGCACGAAGGGCTTAATGGTGATCCTGCTGCGCCGGCGGAGAACAGCAGCAGCGAGGCTGCCCAGGAAGCTGCCGCGGTTAGCACCTCTGCAGGAGATTCGTCAGAGTCGGAGCCAAAGCCATCTGCGTAAAACATACACAGAGAACTTTTTTGTGGATTTCTGGAACGCGACTGCTTCCGTCAGTTTTGTTTGTTGAGGACGCAGCAGCATTACTCTTTCCCTCCGATATGGCGAACTTGGAGAGTAGTGGCAGCGGCAGTGGGTTTCTGCGTAGGGGGTGATTTGCGCATTGATGATCACTCTAAGAGAAGAACATCGTTGCTCAAAGGGCGTCCTTGCAATGTTGTCAGAATTTGTGCACCCTTTTTTTTAGTGTTGGATCTTTAATGTTCGTTACAGAGCGCTGAGACATCAGCAATTACGCAGTTTTTCTTTTTTCCTTCTTCACCTTTTTCTGATTTCAAGGTGTCGTTGTCTTATTTTTGTTTGGCTCACAAGCGTCATGTTTTTGTCGCAGCAGTGCCTGTGACTGCTGCAGGCGGCGATGTGGTGCGACGCTGTTGTCCTAGAATGGTTTTCTTGTCCAAAAACAAACAAAAAATGGTAGGTAAGAAAAGTTTTTACACACTTCACGGAAGAGGTTTTCACACAACAATGTGCCCGATTCCTTGTTTTGCACTTGCGATTGTCCTCTTGTCTTTTCTCATAAGCTGCCTGAGGTCCCATTGGCAACGCTTCTTTCTTGCCGATGTCTGTGCAAGTCCAATTCTTCCGCACATTTTGACTACAAGCTGTCAGTAAGGGGGAAAAAAAAAGAAAGAGGCAATGCTTAGTGATTTGGCAATCACCAGCTACTCCTTGGCGTCGCCTCATTCCGCCATGTGGCTACGCAGAGGTAAATGGTTTGCTTATTGCTTCACTTCGATTTCTCTACTGATCTTTCATTTATCGCCTACGTTTTAAAATTGTACTCGCTCTTCATGCATGCGCTCCCACTCACACACATCTAAAACAATAATAATAATAATAATAATAAATGGTACACTTAAAGAAAAAAATTTTTCGGGATTTAGTGATGCCTCCGCGCGGTGCAGGTCGAGGTCGAGGTCGGAGCGGCGCCGTGACGTCGCACCCCAAAGGCGCCATCAAGAGCAGCAAGGCCGTTAAGCCGCGCACCTTCGACGAGTACTACAGCGAGATTTACGGCGAGCGTTGGCCGGCGCTGCGGGCCGCCATGACCGTCAGCCCCCGCAAGGTAGCACTGTGGAACCGCTTTTCTCAGGTGCCGTTTGAGGAGGCCACTCGCGGACTGGTGCGTGTGAACGCGCACTCCCTCACGCAGGCCTTCCAGCCGGCAGCGGCAGCAGCAGCGACCGCCGAGTCTGCGGGCGCTGAGGAAACAAGGCAGCCGAATGTAGACGGCCAGGAAAGTGATGAGGACGATGGGCGTCATGAGGGAGGCATCATTGACAAGCCGCCCATCGACGCCTTCGGTATCAAGGCCTACTACCTGATGGACTACGCCTCCACGTACATCGTCGAGCAGCTGCAAGTCGGGTCCTTCGACAAGGTGCTGGACATGTGTGCCGCGCCAGGCGGGAAGTCGATTGCGATTGCGCAATTCCTGTCCCCCGACGGGTCGCTGGCGTGCAACGAAACCCGTGCCGACCGCTGCGCGCGTCTGCGGCGCAACTTGCACGAGCACATTCCGGTCAACTACGTTCCCTGGCAGGTGACGCAGCGGGACGCGCAGACGTGGTACGATCCGGGCGCGTACACGCGCGTCCTCGTCGATGCGCCGTGCTCGTCGGAGCGCCACCTGCTCCACCAGTCGCGCGGCGCCCCGCTCTCGCTGGGGGAGTGGTGCGAGGAGACGACGATCGAGTTGGCCGCGCTGCAGCGTGTGTTGGTGCTGCGTGCCATCGAGACTTGCGCCGTCGGTGGGCGTATCGTGTACAGCACGTGCTCCATCTCGCCTCTTGAAAACGATGGCGTCATCGCAGAGGCACTGCGGCGAACGCGGTGCCAGGTGAAGGTGGTGAAGACCTCTTCTTCGCCCAAGGAGGCCGCTGATGAGGCAACGGCGGAGGCGGCTGCACCGCCTTCGGTTCTCGGGGAGGCCACCGCCTACGGCCGCTTGCTGCTGCCGGACACGACGGACGGCTGGGGGCCGATGTTTTACTGCGTGCTGGAGAAGGTGGGCGAGCACAAGAGCATGGGGTCGTCGTCCGAGGAAGACGAGGACAGCAGTGGCAGCGATGAGTGAGCACGCGTGCATCACGTATGCCACGCAGCATTGTTGCTGCACTTTCCTTTTTTCCTCTAACATGAGTGGTTGTTCTGCGTAATCGATTAATTAAACGTGCCTGCCAAAGAGCAGTGAATGACATGCTTTCCTTATCACTGAACTTAGGCAACGCACTTGATATAAAAGACAGCAAACATTTTGAACTAAACGCTTGATAGCGAAATGGCAAGTTTCTGCGAGAAAGCCACTTTATCTCGCACGTAGCAAGGGAAACTTCATCGCAACTGGAAGCATTTGACGCTGTGAGATCGTGTTTCAATTTTGATTTTAGCATGTAAAAGAGCTCGCTTTTTTTTCCCCCTTTAAAATGAAAGGACAGTTGAAAAGGATGCATAAAGGCCGTTCTCGTAGTTGCTACCACTGAAGTCGAAAATGAGCAAAGCATGTTTAAATACTTCCACGAACTGTCACGTTTCCAACCTCTTTTTTTCCCCCCTTTCTGCCTCCTCTCTTCTCAACTATCTGATTTGTGAATGAAAACTTTGCTACCACATTCAAAAAAAACTTCGTATTTTTGCAGCTGGAACACAAGCAATTCGACCAAGTGCAGCGCTCATAAAAAAAAAAAAAAATGGAATGCGGCTTAGCAAGTATTGTACTGCCTCCACCCGGGTATTAACCTCCACATGCACATCTGTGTGTTGCAGCCGCGTGCGCACCGCTTCGCAGCGTAGTCTTGCACACCTGCCTTCTTATACGCCACGGTCGTCTTTATGGCTAGCGAAGACAACACTCACTCATGGAATTCGCGGAGGGTTTCGGACCACCGCCGTGCTACGGCAATCATCATCATCATCATCTTCGCCGCCACCGTTCTCTCCTTTACTCGCTGGAGTTTCAAGCCACATAGCACAACCGTCAGTATCTACGAAGAACGTATCTTCCAGCAGAAGCGGCCACTCACAACACCAGAGAAGCTCAACGAAGGCCAGTCGCGGCGGCAGAGGCGCAAACTCACGAAACACGCAGTCGGACAGTCAGGAGCGGTCACCACGCACCTATGTCTTTCCTGTTGGTCGCGCGCTTCGCTACCTCCGCCGTGGGCAGCGCCATCAATTTCAAGTAGAGGGTGCGGAGGAAGTGCGGGCATGGATGGTCGACCATGCTCTGTTGAATGGGAACACGGACACTCTGGAAAACGAAGATGTTGGCGAGGTGCAAGAAGCCGACGTGAACACGGAGGACGTCGCCAAGTTTACCAAGTACCACGCACATCAGGTTCTCGTAGCTTTTAAAGCGCTTCGACGTCATCTCTTCCATCAACAGACAGCTACGCAAGGGAAGAGCACACGAGAAAAGCAGCAAACCAGAAACAACTCTCCCACAGTCGCGGGTGGTGCAACAATGTCGTCGCCCACCCCTGGTGCTTCTTCGGTGGACACGGCGGTTCTGCTGTCCGCTCACGACACGGACGCGCTGACGTCGCTGCTCTTTGCTGCCACGGTGCTACTGCACGTGGGCGGCCTTTATGGCGTTGCGGACACACACGTGGAGCCGCTCATCGACATCTGCTTCTCTGCCAGCATCTTCCTTGCGCAGAGCGCAGCCGCGACGGCCGTGTTGCACAGTCGCGGCACCCGTAGCGGCAGCAGCAGCAGCCACGCAAGACAGCAAGGCCGCGCATTCGGTGACTTTCTGGAGGCAGAAGCTTCACGCGGGCAACGGAACATCTCTGGTGGAGACTTTAGTGGCAGCCAACGTGCTTTGCATGCAAGTATGTCGCACGATTCGCTGCACTCTCTTCACTGGTCGGTTGTCCACTTCGCGGCGGCGGTGCGACATTGGGGCTTGATGGAGCACACCGCAGCACTGCAGGATGTACGCAAGACGCAACGGCCATACGAGCGACTCCTGCAGGCGCACGCCGCGCTGCTGTGCGAGAGCACGCGTCACTGCGTCGACCACGTCGTATGGCATGAGCTGCTGCTGCTCAAGACAGGTCGGCGTGCCCCTGAGGCGCGTGCGGCGTGGTTTCTTGGCGCCGATGCTGAGCACTATGAGCAGCTTTTCCCTGTCACGGGCAACAAGAGCATTCGACGCATTCCCGCACGCCTGCAGCAGCGACGGCTGCAGCTGTTGCCCTTGTTGTGGCTGTCTCTGCTGACAACGCAGTTAATGGGCCGGAGAGAGGTAAATGAAACCGCGAAAGCTGTCGGAAGAGCAGCGGCGAGTACACGGGGAGAAACGAAGCACGACTGCGCAGTGGTGGATGCGCCGATGGTGGACTGGGGATCAGCGCGTCACGCTTTCACATCATTGCTGCCGCTGTTTGCCCATGGCGCGGGTCTTGACGTGACGTCGTGGGCAGTCGTGCATCTGCTCTTTGTGCCCGGGACGCACAACGCGAGCGAGCGTGTCAGCTTGCCGGAGATGTGTGCTGTGGTGTCCCGCATCGAGCGAGGCGGCGCAGCGCGGGAGCTCGGCGAGCTGCTCCCCCTCACGAACGCTACCACCGCAGTCGCCACCACTATCACACCAGGGAAACGGTGTAATACCTCGCACGACTCACCTGGTTCTTCTGTGGTGACGGCGGAGACTCAGGTGCACGCACAGCTTTCACAGCTCCTGCGTCGCTTCCTGGACGAAGCGGCGACCGTTGAGAGGGACGAGTTCGCAGCAGCCGTAGCGAAGCGTGGCACTCCAACAAATGGGAGCGCTAGGAAAAGTGTTGCGGACACTTCTTCCTTTTCTTCCCCCTCTGCACCGACGGCTGCCCGCGTTGTGGCGAAGAGGCGTGCGTTGTTTGCGTCTCTCAGTGCGGCCCCATCCAGCGCTGTCCGACAGCCTGTGCAACTTTACCGAGCGATTGCCAACATTCCGCTTAGTGCGCTGCATTTGCCAGCCACCGGCGCATTCTCAAGCAAGTCGCAGAATCCAAGTGCCCACGCATCTGCAGATACGTTAGCCGGAGCTACGTTGCCCGTGACGGCAGCTGGCCTTCGACTGGCCAATTCGTTACTGCTTCGGGTGCTGCTGCAATGGCGACCTGACACGGGCGGACTGCCAGCACTACCAGTACCTAAGAAGCCGGCTTCTGGTTTCTCATCGACTGAAGCCGTGTCAGGAGAAGGAGGGGAACGAGATGCACGTCCTGCACATGAAAGCAACAACGAGCACAGCACGTTGACGGTTGATGTTGCGTCAAACGATGATAGGAATGGGAGCCACCGCCTGTTGCAGTGGAGGCGAGAAGTGTTCGACATTTTGCAGGCGGCGCAGCAGCTGCGGCTGCTCCTTCACCACGCCACCACTTCGGTCGACAGTCTGGATCAGTGTACGGCTACAAATTTGGACGCCGTTCTAGATCGGTCGAAAGACGCAACGCTGGTCACCGGTATTTTTACGGCGACGGTGCAGACGGCTGCCCGCGCTTTGGCGGAGCAACTCGGCTCCGCCCTTCTCCCGCGCAGAGCCGCATTGAGCGCACTCGACAATGCAGCCCTCACTTCAACAGAGGTGAAGGTGCTTGAGTCGATCGACGCGGAGTTTCGTCATATTCTTCAGACTCCTTTAATGGGGAAAGGCGACGGTGGATCTGCAGCTTCTGCGGTTGCTCTCGCAGACAGCGTTGAGACATGTGTCGGTGCGCTCCCGAAGAGCTACCTTGCAGCATCCGCCGGTTTGCTGAAAAGACAGAAGGGAGATCCGTAGTGGCGAAATAGTGGGTGCAAGACAGGGCTAGTGAGAGAACTGAAAAGCCCTTGGTCAGCGTGGAAAGTTCTCAATTTTTGAACTTTCTTTTTTGTGTCACATTGCTTACTCAACCGAATGATAGTTGTATCCATCAGCTACAAGCGCATCAGCGTTGCAAATGAGAAAAAGAAAAAACTAATAAACGAAGTCTTTTTGGGTCTGTTCTGGTTCAACGCTATCGTAATTCTATCATATCAAAAGAATACTTGTGAAGCTACTCGAATGCAACGACTATGCAGTACGCACTTTATTTTTCCATTCCTTTTTGGGTAAGCGGCACTGGCCGCCGTCATCTCTGTGCATTTGCAAAAGTAGCTTTTTGTTTTTTAACGTTTGAGCTCTTGTGACTTTCCTTTCATCTTTCTCTCTTCTGCTTTCTGTTGTCAATGGATAGCTTGTGAGCTTGATTTGGTTGTGTTTTGTTGCGCCTGTGCGTTCCGGCGCGGGAAATAAGTTGTACATGCGTTTGAAAGCGCGTATTGAACGCGTTTTCTTTTCTCTCTCCCTCTCACTTTTACCAGAGTAGGAACGCAGAGTCTTGTTCTGCATTTGTCGTTGTGGTTCCGAAGAGCACAAAAACTCTCGGAACACCACTTTCTGATACCTGCAGGGTATCCTTCCCACTCAACACCACTGTTTTTTTCCTTTTGTGTGTTTCAAGAGACACACCCTATATTGGTTTCTTTTTTTCTTCTTGTCATTACAGCCCCTACTATAGAAGAGCATAACTTCAGCGAAGAAACACAGAATCTGTTGTTTCTCTTAAATATTAAGCTTCCTTACCTCCATCCCTCTCCCAAAACTCTTCAATTCTTCTTTTTTGTCTGCTTCCAGAACGCACGCTCTATTCCTTCGGCACGACTGCAATTTTCTCTTTCTTTTTTTAGCCACGACGGGTATCTAACTAAAAGCAGAAAAGAAGGAGAGAAGAGAAAAAGAAAAGCAAGGAAATTAGCTGCACCATAACCGCAACTAAACCTTCACGAGACTCACTTTCCTTTTTTTTTTGTTGGGTGAGGAGTGTTCAAAGTGATTTAGTCTTTCTTTCCCTTTCAAACTGATTTGATTACTGCGCTCAACACAAGAAGTACAAGAACTTTTTTTTGCTTTGTCACCTTGCAATTTGCAATCTTGTTGCATCCATTTGCGACGCGACCGAGACTGCTGATTCTCTTTTTCCTTTTACCGTTCCATTAGACTTTTTCATTTTTTTCTCCTCTCTATATCCTCTTACTAGTCTTCTTCTTTTTTTTTTTTTTTAAATCCGGCTGCAGGCACGAGCCATTTGTACTTTTCAGCACCAAGACACTTTTTTTCCGTTAGACAATCTTCCATTGCGTAGATTTTTTGGGAAGGAAGTCAAAAAAAAAAAAGAGAAAAGGGAGACGAACGGAACATACAATTACTACTGTTCCAGATTGGCATCCGGTGCAGGTATCACTAGCACTAAAATTGAAACAAAAAAAGATAAAGGTAAATCGCCTCGTTTTCTTTCATGCTCTCGACCTCACCGCTGAGTACGTCAAGTGGCACCCCGGCGCGGCTGCCGGCCCACGCCGCGGATGGCCTTTACGCTTTTTCTCCTTCACCCGGCACCGTCGGCTCCTCGTACCTCTCCGTGATGGACCGACTGGAGGAGTTCGATTGCCACGTCCCGACAAAGGAGATCACCAACGCCTCCGGCTCTGCCCTTCACCCAACCCACACACGACAGGAGCCGCAGCACGAGGCACGTGCCCACCCAAGCAAAGAGCAGCAGCAGCAGCAGCAGCAACAGTTTGTTGCGAGTGCAAACAGTAGCAGCGGGAGCGTCTCGCGAGACTCGCCGGCGCAGCTGGCCGCCTCTGCACACCGTAACGCGGTGCGGGAGGCGCGTGCGGCGTCGGCAGCCGAATTGCTGGCGCACGCCGGGGACTCTAAAAGCTGGATGGACCGCCTGCCCATTTCCCCCATCCAGACAGCCAAAACGCCGGTGCGGCGCATCAGCGGCGGCAGCGAGGGCTCCGGTCGGCCACGCCCTGCGTCGCTCAACGGGGCAGCGCTTCAGGCGGCTTCTTCCACTTCTGCCTCGTCTTCCTCAGCAGCGGCGGCCCCTGCCCAGCCGGTGCGGGCAGGCACGCAGCCGTCCGGGCCGCACATCACGACGTCTGCTGGACTGATGCCGGCGCCAGACGGCGACGTGGCGGCGCTGCGTTTTAATCTCCACCAGCTGCTCCAGCAAGCCGCCCCAGACGATGCGGGTGCTGCGTACACGGTCGGCGACCGGCCTCACAGGAGTGGCAATGGCACCCACAACGGGCACTCCGTGCAGCACGCTTCTCACACGTCGCAGACACGCTCGCCTGACCTGCGTCCGGTGATTAGCGGGGCTGCCATTGGCCTTCCACCACCCTCGCCAAACCGACCACGAAGCGCTGACCCGTCCGCGCAGCTCGGCGCGGTGTGGCCTGTACTTCCCCCCTCCCACGCATTTGCACACAAAGCCGCCGCCGTCGCCGCCAGCGAAACGGAGGACGGGCATAGCCTTAGTAACAGCAATTCGCAACTCAAGCGGCAGACGCCACCGGTGGCACCGAAGTGCTCTACTTCCACATCCACCTTGCCGAGCACAGCAGCCAACAGTCGAGTCGTGAACGCCGCGAAAACGAGCAAGCGGGTGTCAACGACGCGTCCGCCACCCGACCTGCCGCGTGCGCCGAGCATGGCGGATGATCCTCTCATGCGTGCCATTGCCACCGGCAGATCACACGGCGTGGGCGTTGCCGCCGCCGCAGCTGCAGACAACGAGAGGAGCCGCAGCACCTGTAGCAGCAGCCGCGGCGTGGGTGGTACCGGTGGTGCGGGCAGCCGGGGCAGCGAGGAGAGTCGCAGTCGCCTTCGCCAGGAGGTGCGCCAAGCACGCGCGCAGCACGAGTTTGACCAACAATCGCAGCAGCTAACGCGTCACCTGGATGCGCAGCTGGAGCTGGTCTTTGCTCTGATGCGCCGAATTATGGTGCTGGACGCACGCAACTCCACCACCACCGCCGCCGCCGCTTCGAGATGTCGGTCGGCCGGGCCGTCACCCACACTGCCAACGAGCAGCACTCTTAACAGCGTCGAGAACTCTGAGGAGTATCGCGAAGTGTTGGTGCAGCAGCTCGAGGCTGGCGAGGAGGAGGCGGTGGCGTGCGCGTTGCGCTACGTCGAGCTCACCAACCGGCACGCGCTGCAGTGGATGAATGAGCGGCACTTCTCCGCCGCGCTGCAGCTGCTGTTGCGGGCGGACGGTCTGCTCCGCAAGGACGCTGGTCGCCTCTTTCGCTATCTGCCCGACCCAGTCGAGCTGAACGCGTCCCTCCTCCACAGCACAAGTGGCGCTGCAGGACCAGGGCTTACGGCAACGAGCGACCACGGCTCCCCAGTTCCACAGCGGCAGGAGGGGGCAGTGCCTTCGACGAGGTCAACGACGACGGCGAACGGCAACACCTCCAGCGACGAGGTGCGCAGCATCAACGTGCCGTTTTTCCCGCCCTCACAGGAGCCAGCGCGCCTGAAAGCCGCCGCCGCGGTGGAGCACAACCTCGGCATTTACCACTTTAAGATCGGCGAGTACGCGCTGGCGGCCTCGCGGTTTGCTCGAACGGCGGCGCTGGAGGAGGAGCTGCGGGCGAGTGGCATCGGCATCACCTACTTCAACATGGCGCAGGCCCAACACGAGCTGCGTGACCTGCCAGCGGCGCTGCGGTACGTGACGCTGGCGGAGGAGGCGGTGGAGCGGCAGGTGTTCGCGTCGAAGGACGCCGCAACGCGCATGCGCCGGCTCGTGGCCCAGCACCGCGCCTTCACGGTTACCGATGTCCCAGAGGACACGTGGGCGGCTGGCGTGGAGGCGGAACTGTACACGTCCGCTGCGACGTCGAGTGACACGTCCGCATCGCAGTGGGAGGACGCAGCGACGCACCGCGCCGTCGACGCCGCCGCAGCGCGTGCACCGGCGCCGCAGCCTTCACCGCCACCACCACACCTGCCGTCGGCGCCTGCCACTGCCATGGCCAACGACAACAGTCCCTCCGCGGCGGCAAGGCTGCAGGCCGACGCGCGCCGTGAGCGGGAACTGCTGCAGCTGTGGATGCAGTGGCGCGAGGGTGTGTGCTTCATGTCGTGCATCAAGCAGGCGCACGCCGAGTGGCTGAACGCGGCGGGGCAGTACAAGGCGGCCTTTCAGCAGTATCAGCAGGCGCACCGTTGGCTCATCTCCGTGCCCCGCCTCGCGCCAGAGGAGCAGCAGCGGGCGCAGAGACTGAAGGAGCAGATGGCGAAGACGAAGCGCAAGTGGCGGCGGGTCGAGGTGGAGATGGAGCTGTACAACCGACCCATTTCCATACCCGCAACGACGGCGACGCATGCGGGGCAGTCTCGCACCTGCCCGACTCCGCAGCGTCGTGCCTCGAGCCGGTCCCGGCTGCGGCCGCCGAGCATCGAGCGGTCGGCGGCCTCCCCTGCTGCCCTGCACACCTGGCGGGGACTCCCCACACCGCTGCAAAGCACCGTCGTCACCTCCGTCTTGCCGCGCGCCGTCGAGGTGGTGGGCGGGCGGCGAGACGTGCACCGCATGCCCACGCGTCCCCCCGTCCCCTCCACCGCAGGATCTGCGAATGCCACGATTCCTGCCCAAGCCTCTGCGCCGTCCAACGGCGTGGGCCGGCGCCGCCCGAACAGCGCCAACGCGGCTCTTTACAGCGCGTACGTGTCGTCGTCATCCCGTCCGGCCACCGCGGACCACGTGGCTCGTCGGCGTCACAGCGGCAGCAGCAGCGCAGACGGCAGTGGTGGCACTGCGGCGGAGAAGTTTAGGGAGGGCGAGGCAGCTGGCCTGCAAGCCCACCGTGAGAGGCCGGACTGGGACGGCTCGACGCGCATCCCGGTGCCGCCCGCGGAGCACCGCCAGCACCCGTCTCGGCCAAGCAGCGGGGCCTCCGGCAGCAGAGCCTCCGTGAGCGAGCGGCCGTCACGGCGCTCCTCCGACTCCCTCCCTCCACGAGCTGCGATGCCGGAGGAGGTGAGGGGGGATGTTGAGGGGATGGAGGGCGTTGGGGGCCGGCACACGGCAGCCGCGCAGGACACGCGTCGTGCCGTGCAGCCGTTGCCTGAGTCTCCCCGACCTCTGCCGCAGCAGCCGACAGCGCGAATGGATGCGCACCAAGCCGTCGCCTCCCCCGAAAGCGTGGTGCGCAGCTTGCTGTTCAACGTGGATGTCGCCACGCCGGAGCGCCCATCGCTGCCGACGACTCTGTCACCCACCACACATGGTAAGAAGGTGCCGCTTGAGATAGAGAGGGAGCCGTCAGAGGAGGAGGACGACGTTGCGGACTCGGAGAGCAGCAGAGAAGTTCGAGAGGACACCGACCAAGGAGAGGCACCAGAAGAAGAAGAGAAGGAGGAGATGAAAGCGTCGCATACCGTGAACGGGTGTATTCAGCCGGAGGAGAGCGAGGAGGAGAGCGAGGAGGAGGAGCAAGGCAGCGATGTTGTGTCTGTGTCGTCTTCCGACGGCTCCGCTGCGTCTCCGTGTTTGCACACCGCCGCGGCGGCAGTGCCGCGCTGTCCGGGAGACTTGACTTGGTGCGTGACGGTTTTACAAGCCTTTTTGCGATGCCAGCACCTTGCTCACGCAGCCTCCGCGAAGGAATCGCGGCACTCTGATTGCCCGGTGCCGACCCCCCACTCGCAGTCGCACAACTCTGCTGCTCTTGACGCAGCCACCAGCGTTGACGACAGCCTCGAGCAGAACGTTGCCGTTCAGCAATCGGAGGTGGACATTAGCGACGAAGAGAAAGAAGAAGAAGAGAAAGAGAATTGCGTAGCGTCGGAGGTGGCCTCTGCATCAGCGGCACCGTCGCACGTCATTCGATCCTTGCCGCGACTGACAGAGGTGCTGGCGGTGCCGCAGGTGGTGCTGCCCCCTCCCATTCCAGATTACCTTGACGGTTGTGCGCCTGCCACCACGCTGCACGAGTCGGAGATTAGCATCCACAGCAACAGCGGCATTCAACGCACCGCCTCCTCCTCCTCCTCCTCCTCCTCGCCTTCTCCTTTGCCGAGCCGCGACGCACACGCATCCGACACGGCGGCTTCCGCAATGCCGCTGAAAGGCGACGTGAATTCCCCTGACGCCTCGAGATCGCCGGACGGGTTCCAGCACACGGTGGAACATTTAAGCGACGCCCACGGCGACCACGCCGGCGCCGATAGCAGCCCTTGCCCTGCCGCAGCGACTTCGGACCACTCCTGGCACAACGACAGCGTGTCCGACGTACACATTTCAGAGAACAGTGAGGTGCCTCTCGCCACCTCTGAGAAAGCTCCAAGTGTCCTCGTGATGCTCGACGAAGAACAAGAAGAGGCAGCAGCAGAGACGCCCTACGCGTGTGAAAGCGAGGAGCCGCAACTGTCGCAACATCAGGAGGAGGAGGAGGAGACGGAAGTGGAAGCAAGGGAAATATACGGTGTGGATGAAGATGGCGGAGAGGGTGTTGTCGACATCACCGCCGAAGTTGCCAATACGCATCACGCTGCTGAGGGAACGTCGGGAAACTCTGTCGATGAATGCGAGCGCTGCGACAGCGACGGACACAACTCGAACGATTCGCCGAGTCTGCGTGAGAGCGTTGCCGAAAGCGACAACGACGCAGCGTGCGGTGTCACGCTGGAAGAGGAGCAGTCAGGCAGCTTGCAGAAAGACAAGGAGGCAAAGGCGCCGCTGACGATTGACCACCACGAGAGTTCCACGAAGGCTTCACGTTGCCTCGTGACGACCCCGCCGAGCGAACTGTCCGACGCGGCCGTCTCTAGCGATTCTGAAAGTGCAGAGCGGCACCCGCGCTTCCACAACGTTGACGCCCTCGCGGACCGGTCGCCCTACCTGTCCCGCGACTCGGCCAACGCCAGCAGCCTGGACCATCGCAGTTTCATCTCCGCAGACGCTTTGGTGGAAGACGAGGAGGAAGAGGAGGAGGAAGAAGAAGAGGAGGAGCCGCGGTCGTCGCTCTCGTCTTCGACGTCCGACTCGTACGACTCCAACGCAGAAAGCGGCTCACGTGGCAGCGTCTCCGAGGAGGAGAAGGAGAAAGAAGTCGAGGAGGAGGGAGAAGAACGAGAGGAAGCAGTGAAGCAGGAAGTGGCGCACGCGGGTGGAAACATTGCTGACGGTGCACTCGATCAGCTGCACGAATTTGTGGGGGAAGAAGAGGGGGAAGAGAGGGAGAGCGCGGGGAAAGAAGATAACGAAGTGGCGGACATCGACGGCAGTGCGCCTGCGATGGACGACACGCCAGTATCATGTGTTGAGGACAAGGAGGAAGCTACGCCACGGGAATGCTGTGAACACGGCAGTGCCGCAGGTGAGAATTCAGGGGACGATGCCATGAACGTCAGCCACAGCAGCTGCAGCAGCAGCGCCAAGAGAGAAGAGTGCGACGATGACACTCCACAAGAAACGAAGGAAGAAGAGGGTGCCACTGAGAACCGAAGTGAGCCTCTGCCGGTACTGCGAAGTGAGGAAGCGGAAGACGCCTCTGGAACTCCGCAAGAATCGCCGTACGTCAGCAACGCAGGCACTGTCCGCGATCCTTCTGTCAACATCAGCGGCGGAGAGGGGGATGCGGCAAATAGCGAGCAGAGCGTCGACGAGCCAAATGACGAGGGTGCGCGAGTAGCACTGACAGAAAATGCATCTCCCTCTGACGACAACTCCTCTGTCGCGAACAGCGCAGACCATCACCACAGCGACGCCTCGCACGCGTCTGCGCACGATACAGAGGCCGTAAACGCGGCATCTTCAGCAAGAGAAGAGGTCCATGAGTCGGATACAGAAAGCATGGCCGTGACGGAAGAGAACGACAACGCTGTTGCTTCTGCAGATACGGAGGGTGCGCCAGACGGTGCTGTGGACAGTCACAGTCACAGTCACAGCAGCAACAGCAGCAGCAGCAGCAGCAGTTTCGCAGAGACGAGGAATGAGGTGGCGCTGACCAGCACTCCGGAAGTGTTCACTTATCGCGGACCCTTGCCCGCCGCGACGTCTGCACACGGCCTTGCTGCTCTGGTTGCATACGAGGTTGTTGCCGTCACGGAGGCGCACGATCCACAGGAATTGCTTGAATATACCTCCCCTCTCGCCGTCCCGTTGGAGGATGCGGCGGCGGTAGTGCCGGCTGAGACAAAGCATTCCGCCGCGTCGCTGCTGAACCCGATTTGCTCTCCCGAGCCCTCCGGCACTCCTGTTGTTGTTGTACCGCAGGAAAGGCCACAGCCGCCGCTGAATCCCGATTACTCGGATGGCACGCCGGTCGAGGTGCATCTCCTGCGCGCGTCTTCCTCTTCCTTTTCCACCGGTGCTATCGAGCCAGTGGAAGAGGAGTGCGGCAGTGAGGGCCGCAAACCCCCTGTCGACCCTGTGGCCGAGGACGATGACGACGACAAAAACTTCACCTTCATTCATCCAAAAGAGGCCGTGAAAGCGACGCCTGTAAGCGGCATCACCACCCACCCCAGTGCACCGTTTTCATCTGAGATGGCGGCACGGAGTGCGGATGGCCACGGGAAAAGCCCCATCGCCGGCCCACCGCTGACCGAAGCGGCGTACGACAGCCCTACCGCCGTGTCCCCTGTTGTCCACACCAGCGCGCAGCCGTACGCGAGAGAAGGTCCGAGCAGCCACGTCACCGTCAGCGGCTCCTCAGCCGAGAGCAGGGTTGATGCCGACCTGTTCATCATGACGGACCCAAGCTCCCAGGGCGACCGCACGGACAACACCTCCGACGCCGACAAGGACGGCTCGCACGACAGCGACGCGGAGAAGATGAACCGCAGCAATCCCATTTTTGCGGCCTCGCGCAGTCACCGCAGCCACGCCGCGACCTCGACGGTGGAGGTGCCGCCGACGGTGACCGCCGAGGGTTTGGAGGACCCCCTGCGGCGTCACGACACGCCTAATGCCGCAGGAACCGGCCCAGCCACCCGGCGAGGCGCGGAGGCGAAGCGGCCACAGCGCGAGGACGCGGTGTATCTGACGGCGTCAGCGCACAGCAGCGATAACGGCCCGCAGGCCTCGCAAGAAGCGCCATCGACACAGGAGAAGGAACGGCGCACGTCCCCCATCACCCGTGACAGCAAGCCGACGCAGCAGGAAGCGAGTGAGAGGGAGAAAGAGCCGCAGTGCCAGCCACCGCCGACCCCCGCGCCGCGACGAGTGCGCATCTTTGTCTTTGCCCCGCCGCGCATCGCCACGCCGGCGACAGCGGACCTCACCCAACTCACCGCCTCCCCCGCCCGCAGCGACGAAACGAACGCACGCAGCCCCACGCAGGACGCCCACCACGACGGCGCAACCGAGCCCACCGCCCGCGCCCCGAGTCCGGCGCTTTCGGCGGGTCGACACAGCAGCAACAACAACAACGCGGAGGAGGAGGAGGGCGTGCACTCCCTCGTGCACCTCTCGCGCAGCGTCACCACCGGGACGACGGACGCGCCGCTCTCCTTCACGGAGTCGTACTACTGCGACCTGTCGCCGGAGGAGCGCGCCGCGGTGGACGAGGCGGCGGGCCGTCGCATCGGCTCCAGCAACTCCACCGTCACACAGCTGTCGCAGCTGCGGGCCAGCTTCTGGCGCAGCCTGCACGAACGGGCGGACTCGAAGTTGGAGGACGGTGTGCTGCACAGTCTGCGCACGCCATCCAAGCGGACCTCGAGCGGGTCGCTGTCCAACCCCGTCATCGCCGCCGCCGTGTCCCGCACGGGCGTGTCCGTTTCCTCCGTTATGGCGGAGGCCGAGGCGGTGCTGCAGAGTCTCGCGCGCGAGAAACCGCCGGTGAGGGGTGACGGCACGACGGGGCAACTCCGCACCATGCACCAGCAGCTCATGTGCGACCACGGCATTGACCTCGAGAGCGACGTGGACGCCCCGCCGTTTCTGACGAGTGCCCGGCATTCCGCCACAAAGCCTCGGCCAGGGCAGTTGGTGGCAAAAACACCAGAGGAGCCGCCAACGGAGTCACAAAACGCGGCTCTTTATGGCAGCGCAGGGGAAGAGGCCGTCGTTGCAGTTGGTCCAACGACAGCTGCTACTGTGACCACAGACGTGGTGGATGCTACTCGCTCTCCCGTTGCAGCAGATGTCGTGGTGACATCCGAGGTGGCGATGGACCCTGTGGTGGCAGCGATGGAGCTATCTCCTGATGGTGCAGCGTATGTCGAGGTGAGAAATGTCGACGAGGGAACAACCGATGAGATGAGGGAGACATCTGTGAATGCAGCGAGCGGTGCGGAGTCGGCGCACGACGAGCAGCCTGGCGTTGACGCAACCGAGGAGCCGTCCGCAGAGCGGGAAGCATCGATGCCGTCCTCTGCCGCCTCGTCATCGCGTCTACCGTCGCCGTCGCCGTCTCCTTCCTTAGCCGAGGCGGAGACAAATGTCGAAGAGGGTAAGATGACGACTGTGGTGGACTCTCTCGCTGCTGCCGGCCACTCCCCTTTCGACGAGGAGGATGCGCCGTGGAAGAGCGCTGTCCGCGCGAAACAGCAACAACATCAGCAACATCCAAATATGGACGTTCAGAGAAGCAATGTTCAAGTGGCTGCGGTGCAGGACGTCGCGGAAAATCGCTCTCTCCATGAAGTCGTTGACGACGCTGAGGCAGTCAACACACATGAGGAGCGTGAGGACAGTGCTGAAGAAGAGGAGGTGGTGGAGAGACAAGCCCCACCCACGCACCCACCCAGCGAGCCGGAGACGTCGCCGCCGCTTTACGCGGAACACCCGCACCACCCGGATGAGCGGCCCACCTC
The DNA here is from genome assembly GCA_030849055.1 of Crithidia thermophila. Taxonomy (NCBI): domain Eukaryota; phylum Euglenozoa; class Kinetoplastea; order Trypanosomatida; family Trypanosomatidae; genus Crithidia; species Crithidia thermophila. The sequence continues at coordinate 22,256 of JASAOP010002726.1, forward strand.
GCCCATCAGCATCGACAACTCGCAGTCCCCCACAAAGGCGCCGCTTCCCAGGGCAGCGTCACCCACCACAAACGACTTAGACGCCGAGGAATTGGAGCGCCACTACATCCGCGAGGAGATTCTGCGGGAGGAGGCTGCGACGGTCATCCAGGAGGCGTGGCGTAAACGCGCGGCAAGACGAAACCCGGAGCGCACCTACACGATGTGGTGAACAAGAAAAAAATAAATAGTTTGTTGCTTTTGCAGCGGAATCCTTTCTCTGTAGTAGTAGTTTACTTGCGTCTAATTGCAGCCCTTCTTATTATTTTTCGTTGCTCTATGCTCATGATAACTGGCGTTGGCTTTGCTTGGGCACTTAGCTCTCTTGTTAGTTTTGTTCTCCTCTGTTCATCGTGTTTGGCGTTTTGTGTTTGTTGTGCAAGAGCAAGGAATGCACGACTCTTTTGTTTTGTGTCTGTTTGCGCGTGTAGGCTGATATTTTTGCTGTTCGCTCAATAGTGCATTCTTCTTTTCCACCTATTGTTGACTCCCTATTTGCTTATAAGTGGCCATACTTTTTCCTTTCTAATTTTCTCAATTGTACGCATTGTTTTCAGTTTGTCGAATACCGATGACGTTGGAGCAATAGTTTCGACTTTTCCCACACCTTCGCATTTCTTCAACGAACGTTTTCTTTGGTGCTTTTGTTTTTTTTTTCCCCCTCAGGGGATTTTAAGTTTCTTTTTGGCTCTAGACATGCTAGTCTTTGATTTGATTTTACCATAGATTTGCTTTAAAAAAAAACTCTATTTTTTGTGGTTTTTACTGTTTTTCTCTGTGTTTCTTTTCTTCCTTTTTTATCGAGCCACATAGCTTTACACCACTTTAACTCTGCTTCACGTGATGTAAAGACAAAGATGGTATAAATGTCGTTTCTGTGCAGTACAAAAAAATGATTGTTAATGGTGAACATAGCATTAAAACGTGACTGTTCACGTAAAGAAAGATTGGAAGCATTTGAAAACGGTGAACTTTTTCAGCTTGCTGCGAAGCATCAATGGAGAGCGCTGAGAGAAGAAGCTAGAGTCTTGATGTTGTCTTATCTGCTTCGTGATCCAACCTTTGATTTTTTATTTATTGTCATGGTATTTCGATGAGCAGGAGTATTGCTCAGGGTGCTGGCAATGACCTGCTTTTTTGTTCTCTCAACATTTTTTTTGTCTCTCTGTTTCTGTATTCTTCCTTGTTTTTTATGAAAGGAACTCGCGACATCAGCAAAGAAGAAGAAGGCTGATTGATACGCCCATCGCAGCAAGCCCTTCCCGTGCCGACTTTGTTCTCGTGCTTCGTTTTTCATAGCTCCATTTTTAGCAACACACCTGATTTAAACTAGTTGCATCACCACTATAGCCACCCTTCGCGCACAAATAATTTAGTCGCTTTTTCTCTCCAGTATTTATAATTATTATTACTTTTTGTACAGTCTCAAATCCACACCACAGACTATCTACTCTTTCTCATTTACTCTTTATGTGTGACTCTGTCTGTTCAGCAACAACAACAGGGTGATTGCTTGTGAGTGAGGTTTCATATATTCCACAATCTTCATGTTGTCCACGGATTATGGTTTCAGTACGTCGGTGAAGCGCAGCGGCCACGCCACGTGCTGGTGTCCCGCCCTAGGCGGCATCGTGCAGTTTGGTGGGTGGCCGCCCAGCGAGCATCTCAGCGACGTGGTGCGGCACGAAGGCTCGCGCTGCCCTCTCTTCTACCTGCCCATCACCACCGTTGCCCGCCACCTCCACCGTGCCGGGCAACGCGGCGGCGTCGATACGCTGACGACGGCCCTCTCGCCGCAGCGGCAACACCGTCTGCGCGAGCTGCTGCGTCACGCCACCGCTGGTGCTTCGGCAGCCCCACTTGACACACAGGACGTGGCCACGTCAAGTGGCGCCGGGTGGTGGTCGGCGCAGCACAGCACCATCTCCCGCACCACCGAGGAGGCGAGCGAGCGCGGCTTCGTGTACGACGAGGGCTACGTGAGTGAGCCACCAGAGAGCGCATCCAGCTCTTTTTCCTCTTCATCTTCCTCTGCTGCTGACAGCGGCGAGGAGTCGAGACCGCCCTCGCCCCGCACCGCCGACGAGCCGGTTGCAGCACCGACAACTGAAAGCGCTGACCCATCCACTTCTGCAGACGGGGTTACGACGCACGCTGGGGTGATCGCGCCCCTCATCACCGTCGATCTGCTGCGACGCGTTGCGGAGGAGACGGACGACCGCATGACGTACGGCGCTGCCGGTGCGGCGCAGGACGATCGCGCGGCTGCGGCCTCCACCACCGCCTCCCACGGCCACACGAGCGTCAGCCGCAGCACCCACACCGCCACAGCGGCTGCCACCGCCCCGTCAACGCTGCACGGCTTTGGCCGGAGCGGCGGGCACCACGCCATCGACCGCGAGGCGCCGCCGCTGCAAAAGGACACGCGGGAGGTGCTGGGCAAGTACACTGTGCGGCCGCTGCGGTGGCAGACCTTGTGCCCCGCCGTCGCCCCGCGCACCCGCCACGGCCACCACCTCGTGTGCTGCGGCGAGCGCCTCTACGTGGTGGGCGGGAGCTACTGGGCCCACGGCAACGCCCTTGCTTCGACGGATATGGTCTACGACGTGAGGCGGCGGCGGTGGCAGCAAACAAACGCGCTCTTTCCGCCGCGCTTCTGCGCCGCCCTGGCGCGCAGCAACGCGGTGCCGCAGGTGAAGTGGATGCCGACGATGCTCTCGCCTACCCGACACGAGGAGGCGGCAACGATGGCGGCGCAGATGCAGGACGACCAGGTGCTCTACTACTTTGGCGGTCTCAACTACTCCCGCGCGCTGACCAACACGCTGTACCGGCTGTGGCTGCCACAGGAGACGCTCGAGGAGCTGCCGCAGTACGGCGCCGTCCCACGCGAGCAGTTCAAAGGAATTCTCGTGTGCGACGCGCAGCGCGAGTGCAACCCGGAGGAGCGCAAGCGCGGGGAGCGGGCGCTGGGGCGGCTGTTCTACCTGGACGGACTGCAGGGTGACCGTCCCATGGCGCCGTACCTGCGCGTGTACAACCTTGCCAACGGCGTGTGGGTGCGCGTCTGCCCATCCCCGGACCTCGTCAGGAGCCAGGTGTCTCTGCTTCAGTACGAGCCGGTAAAGGAAGGCACTGCAGCCGAGGCGCTGGCAGGGCTGGGGACACGATTGAAGCGCTTTGAGGTGGTGGGCGGGATGCCGTCGCGACGCGGCAAGCAGCGGCGCTCCCGCATGTGCTACTCCTTCGACGCCGTCGAGCAGCGCTTCGACTACTCCAACGCGCTGCCTGTGCCGGGCCTCACCGCCCACTGCACCGTCCCGCTTCCAGATAACCCGATTTGCAGAGTTGTTGGAAACCGTGACAACGAGAGAGAGGCAGCGGGAACATCTGGTGGTGGGGAACAACGGGACTCTGTTGTTGAGGACACGGAGTTGCTGGCAGATGGCACGACGAGCGTGGCCGCCTACCGCAACGCGATTCACGTGCTGCGTGAGCGCTACGGTGTGTGGTCGCTGTGCTGTGGCGGCAATGAGGACTGGAATGACGCTGAGCAGAACAGCCTGGGCGTGCCGGTCGGGTGGCTCTACCTTTTTTCCCCGCGCGCCATCCCGCTGAGTGAGGTGGCGCGGGTGCAGATGGAGTGTCGGCACATCCCCATGATAGTTCCGGGTGCCGCGAAGGATGAGCTGCTCGACGAGCTGTTTTGAACGGCAAGAGGTGCGGTGAAGAACCCGCCCCGCGAGACACACAGAAAAAACGGTGCGTGTGTCTGCAAAAAAAAAAAAAAAAGAATGCTTCAACGGAACCTTTAAAACGCGACCTTTTTTCCTCTCTTGTTTTCCAGCTGTTTACGCACACAAATACACATCGCGATGCGTTGTTGCTGGTACGCGCAGCGCTGTTTTGTTCTATTTCTATTCACATACTAGCTCTTTTAAAATGTTGATGAAAAAGACAGGGGAAAAAAAAGCACTATCTGTTTTAAGTGGAAAAAAGGTGTCACGCGTTTCGCATGAGATCGTCTCTCATCGCTTGCTAGTTTTGTTTCGCCCAGAAATACCTTTGCATGTGTTTTTTTTTCACTCTTTTTCCCAACCATAAACAGCGGAGAAGAGTATCAAAATGTTGCTCTAAATTTAGAATGCCGCGGAAGAGAAGTGGCAAGCTTCGTCGAAGCTTTCCCAAGCTTCAAAAGCGTACGCTCTATTAGTTTTTTTTTTTTTTTTGACACCACCCTCCAATTTCTTCCCTCTCTTTTTTCTTCCCTCGTTTCTGAACGTAAAGGTCTTATCGACAACAGCAACGCATCATCAGTTTTCATCCGTCTATTTCATTTCTTTATCTGACGTCTACTTCGGTCCCTTTTTCTTTTCCCGCCTACCTATACATAAAGACGCCTCCACCAGCAAGATGAGCATCATCCCCTTCACCGTGAGCTTTGACGCTCTTTCCACGCTCATTCAGATTACGAACGGCATCGGCTTCCAGTACCGCACCGCCTTTGCGGAGTATCTGCGGGAGCACAACATCGACCTCGACACCAGCTGTCCCAGCGCCAGCAACGAGAACGTGCAGAAGATGGCGCTGTCCGCCATCCAGGCAGAGATGAAGGTGGTGCGCGCAGCCTGGACCGGCTCAGACAATCCGAAGGAGGCGCCGTATGGAGGAAACACCAACGACTCCCTCGAGCAGTTCTGGACAAAGGTCATCGCCCGCACCTTCCAGAGCCCCGCGCTGTACGAAGGCGCGTCTCCGCAGGTGGTGGAGCAGATCACCGCTCTGCGAACGGAGGAGACGGCGTCGCTGCGCCGCTTCGAGCACCACCTGATCTTCGACGTCTTCGGCTCTACCAAAGCATACAGCTGGCTGCCGGAGAGTTTGCGCACCTTGCAGTGCCTGCGAGAGTGGAACCAGCAGCGTCTCTCTCAGCAGCAGCAGCAGCAGCAGTCCACAGGGGAAGCACACGCAGCGCGGCTGGTGTTGGCGGCCCCGCCCTTTGTGGTGTCGAACATGGATCCCCTGCTGCGTCCCATCTTCACTCAACTCGGCGCCTTCACGCCTGGCGAGAACGGCGAGCCGCCGCTGCTGTCGCGCATTATTGTGGCGAGTGACGTGGGCTTTGCAAAGCCGTCCCCGGTGGGATTGCTGACGGGCGTACGCGACATCAAAGCGGGAACGCAGAAAGGGCATGGCGTGTTGAGCGAGGCGGCGCACAACATCGACATGCGCCACCACGTGCACGTCGGCGACGCGGAGGCAGATCGCCTGGCGAGCGAGAGAGCGGGCTGCGTCTACGTGGAGTGTGACGATCAGATCGGTGTGACGTGGGAACAACTGCGCGCCGCGATCGAGAAGATGGAGAGGTCGTGCGTCGGTCAGCAACCTTCCAGCGTATAGTGAGCTGCGTGTGCGTGTGCTTGTGTGCGTGTATGTGTGCTCCTTACCGCAGCATTGAGGGCGCTGAAGTGTTTTTTATGCTCAACGAAGCTGTCAAAAACTAACTACTAACAATTATTATTTCATTTCTATCATTTTTTTTTTCATTAAGCCCTTTTTCAATCGTTTTTATTTCTTTTACACCATATACTGACAGATGTCCATGTCGACTTTTTTATCGACTCACGAAAGAACAACATTGAAAGATTTAAAGATAGTGGCAACAGCAACTGTAAAAAAGGATGAGGTTGATTAAAACACTTGCGATAACTGCGGCGTGAGACTGAAGTGTTCCACAGAAACCCTTTTCCTCTGCGTTAATTGACCTTGTCGTCTCGAAATAGAAATTGTTTCGGATAAGTTCGCATGGCTCTCTACTGCTTCTCTCTTTCAAACCCTCTTCTCTTCTTTTTTGTGCTGTTCTTCACACGCTGCTTTTTTTTTTTTTTGGCAACCTTTAGCAAACCTACGATAGCTTTTTTATTGTCGTGATGATTCCGCGATACGACGGCCTCGTGCCAGCAATTCGACGGCCTACTCCATCTGCAGGAGTAGGATCAGCGCCTCATTCTTCACCTTCGCCCGCCAAGAGGCAGCCGACGACAATCACGCGCTACACCATTCGGCCTTCCCTCGACCCCACCGCGGCGTCTCCCGACAACGCCACTGCATCCACGGCTACCACGGCGGTAGCAAGCGAGCGCGAGCGGCGCCTGTACACGTTTCTGCCCTCCGCCGACGTCACGACACCGCCGCGTGAGCTGCGGGTGGCGGCGTACTTCTTTGGTGACACCGACGCCACCCCCGCCCATGCCTTCGACAACGGTGAGCCCGATGGCGACAACGACGGAAGCGGCGACAGTGAAGGCGAGGCAGACTTCTCCAGCCCTCTTGCCACCGCCACGGCAGCGCGCGCCGCTTCGATGGCGGCAGCAGAGAACAGAAATGGAAGCGGGACGCAGGGCCGGCGCCGACGCCGACGACGCGGCAAGGAGCCGATGCGCCTGGAGTACCAGGGCCTTGTGGACAAGAGCATGCCTGCGTCATCTTCGCCTTCCGTTGGTCCAGCAGCCACAGCAGCGACGGTGGCGGCGGCGTCGCGTCAGGTGGCAAAGATGGCCTCCACGCCGGCCGCCGAGTACAGCCATCTCTCCTGCGTGCTGCTGGAGCTGCCGGCATCGTGGAACACCGCGATCGAGGACAGCGTCGACGGCAGCAGCAGCAACAGCAGCAACGCGGCCCCCCGTGACTTCTCCAGCGGCGCCACGACGCTGATTCCCCTCACCGCCTTGTCACGCCCGGTGCTGCAGCTGTGGGCGGAGGAGCGCGGCGGCTTCTCCGTGGACAATGTGCCAGCGAGCTGGGCATCCTCGCGGCTGACGCGCATCAGCAAGAGCGACTGGAAGACGATGGACGACGCCGACGCAGAAATGCACCGGCCACGCAACTGGTCCGACGACGACGGCGGCGGTGGCGACAGCGACGGAGACGTGGCGGCGAAGACGGCCACATCGACGCTGTCTGCCCGCGAACGGAAGCGGTCGAAGACGGAGGCCAACACGGAGGCCATCCGCACCTTCATCGGCTCCGCCAAGGCGGCTCTGCGAGGCAACGCGATAGGGGATGAAGGCGAGAATGAGGGGGAGAGATCAACGGTGAGTGGAGAGGCACAGCCAGCGCGAGAGATCACGGCACTGCCGAAAGCAGCATCCCCGCCACCGCCTGCTACCGTCAAGATCGACGCAGTGGTGGCGCCAGCAAAGGCAGCAGCACTTGCGGAGACGTCTGTGCCTCCGAGAACGTTATCTTTGCGGGTGACGCCAGCGCCCGTCCGCACACCAGCGGAGGTGCCTTCTTCTGTCTCCGCCTCACAGCCCTCTAAGAGTGTGGATAACAACCCGTCGTTGGTTGCAAAAGAAAGCGATGGGCCCACTGCGCCGACGCTGTCCTCGCTGGGAGCTGCCGTGGTGAACGATATCCAACGCACAGAGGCGCGGACGGCGGCGCCACTCGCGGAGCTGCAGAAGCGCATTTTGAAAAAGCTTCCTGAGTTTGCAGTTATGAGCCAAAAGATGAAGTCGCCAGCGACGAAGAGGGAGGCGGTGGAGTGGTTTCAGACCTCCCAGCGGGAGTTGCGGGTGTGGCTGCAGGGGCAAGGGCACAACATTGCCTCTGACGGGACCGTAACTTTCGGAGGGTGAGAAGTTTGAGTTTGTGTTGCGTTTGATAGAATGACAAATGGAATGTTTCTTTGATGTGGTCTTCTATACTTACAGGTATCAATTTTATTATATTGAAATCCAACAAAATAAAGGAACTATAATGTGAATAGATATAGTGCAGAAACATATTCGTCGTTTCTTTGTTCGTCTCAATGAGGACGACATCGGCAACAAAAATAATGTTTTCTTGCAGAACACAGCATTTCTATTTTCGGCTTCACCTGCGCAATTTGTAGTTATGAATGTATCCTTTTTTCTAATGTTTCTCTCAGTCCCACCACTCTTCTTTTTTTTCCTGTTTTATTTACAATGCAGCGAACCTTCTGTTAATTTTTTCTCGCTTTCTCCCACATATTCGCTAAACCAAACTGTTGCAGTTTCTACCAGTTTCGGCGCTCCCGCTAGCACGCACACACACACACGTCAAGGAGAAGAAAAAAAAAAGAAATTTTTCGCTGCTTTTTGTTCTTTCCTTCAAACTTTGGCCAAGCAACTTTTACTACCACTATTTCTCCCTATCCGCACCGCACATCCAGCTGACGTCAATGAGCACGCCGTTGTCCGGAAGTGCCGGCCAGGCAGGCGGAGCTGCGCCGCTCGCCCCCATCACGACATCGTCACCCGCTGGGGTCAGTGCGTGGTCCACGGGTGCACCGTCCAGCCCGCCGTCCGCCTCGCAGACCGCTTCCCCCAAGTCAAGCGCGGCACCAATGGCCGTCGACTCCCCGCTGCACGCGGCAGATAATACACCGTCCTCGCGGCCGGCTTTCGCGCAGTCGCCGTACCTTGCCGCCGCCACCACCACCACCGCGGATGCCGCCAACGTGATTTACGTGCCCCGTGTGGGAGAGGAGTCGACCAACTCACGCGACGGCCCCATGTCCGATTCGGCCACCCACGCTCCGTCGCCCGCCGTGCGCTCTGGCAGCCGTCTGTCGAAGCAGTCGTCGTCGTACCTGTCGGCGCCGTCGGGCTACATGGCGGCGTGGCGCGGCGCGGCAGACGTCGAGGACAACGCGGGCACCCCGTTCGACAACGACGTCTTTGACCCGACGGAGGTGCCGACGCTGCGGCACACGCTGAACATTACGGTGATGCGCGACGGCAAGGTGGTGGAGGAGGCGCTGGACCCGTACGAGGTGGCCCGCCTCTACGGCCAGCAGCAGGCAGCCCTGCGCAGTCTGCAGAGCCGCTACGACTTCCTTGCCGTGCCGGACTGGGTACGTGTGCATCCGCTGATGGGGACGTATCTGGCGGAGTTCATTGGCACCTTTGCGTGGGTGCTCACCCTGGCCCTCGTGAGTGTGCGCAATGAGAGCATCTTCACCGTTGCCGACGACACGAACATCACGTCGATTCCGATTGGTTTCATGTTCACCAGCATGATCTTTACCTTTGGCTACGTATCAAGCGCGCATTTCAACCCAGCCGTCTCCGTCGCCGTCTTCCTCGTCCGCCAGATGGACCTCACGCAGTGCTTTGCGTACATCCTGTGCCAGCTGGCCGGATCCTTCCTGGCAGGCGTTGTCTCGATGGTCATCCAGGGCAACACGGACGTCTTCATCCCCTCCGTCTCCAGCAGCTACATCACCTCCGGCATCTTCTCCGAACTTGTCTTCACCTTCGCGATTTGCCTCGTGGTGCTCAACATCGCCTACTCGCGGCAGTCCGGCAACTTTTTCTACGGCTTCGCCGTCGGCATGACCATCACTGCCGGCTCCGCCAGCGTCGGCCGCATCTCCGGTGGCGCCTTCAACCCAGCCGCGGCGACCGGGCTACAGGTGGCGATGTGCATCGTCTCCAACTGTGACGACCTCAAGTCTGTGTGGATCTACTGGCTGGCCCCGCTGATCGGCGCGGTGGCGGCCGCGTTGCTCTTCTCGCAGATGGTGCAGCCGCAGGACACGCAGGTGCTGGACGACAACAAAGTCTTCCAGGATGTGAACCAGCTGCAGCGGCAGCGGATGGCGGCACAGACGGCGGCGCTGGGCGAGGCAGCGGCAGCAGCAGCAGCAGCGGCCGACCACAGTTCTGACTCTTCTCGGTCGTCTTCAAATTCTTCATCTTCCTCCTCATCGGCGCGTCGGTCAGCGGCGTCGAGCAGCTCATCCGACTCCGGAGACTCGCAGGAGATGCAGTACATCCCCCAAACCCGAACACCGCGGTACGCGAACAGGCTCTCCCGCGAGGAGGTGGAGGAGGCGGAGGAGGAGGCAGACCGCTATGTCGTTGGCGGGCCTGCCGCTGCGACCGCAGTCGTCTCCACGCCGCCACCTGTGTCTGTGCCTGTGCCTGTGCCGGCGCAAGCACCACCCTCTGCACCACCAGCGGCTGCGGCTCCGACCCCCGCCCCTACGGCGGCTGCCACGGCGGCTGCTCCGGAGGAAATCTCGCAGAGGCCAGTGCTGGCCAACAACTCGGATTTGGACAACTGGCGTAGACTGCCGCCACCGCGTCGCGACGACGCTGGCGCAAAGCCGGCAAACAACCACATTGGCGACAGCTCCTGGTTCTGAGAGTGATTGCGGCTCTCGTGTTGTGAAGGAGAAGAAATCAAGGCAAATGGGAGGGTGATGCAAGAAGAACGTAAGCAAGGTCATACCTTTTTTCTTTTCAGCATCAAAAAAGAAACTTTTTGCTTTTCTGCGGCGCTTTCACTTGAATTTTTCTTTGTTGAGGCGATTTGACTAAATTGCTTGTACTGTACTGTTCTTTTTTTGTATGTTTGGCACAGCGTGTTGTCAGTTCTTTGCTTCTTTGTAAATTCTTCGTTAAGACCCTGGTTTTGTTAAATTGCGTTTGCTAATTACAAAGCTGTATCTTTTCTTTGCTTTTACTTTGGCTTGTTTGGTTGCGTTGTTGTTGACATTCATTAACAAGCGGATCCTTAAGCGTCCCAATACATAATTGTCTTCTCTTCTGTTTTTTATTTGTTGCTCGATATCGTTGCTTTTTTCAAATGCTTCACTACAACAAACAAGAAAACGTTACTTTGTGTATTTGCAATGATGGGAAATGCGTTTTATGTGGGCTACCGTGCTTCGCTTGCCGCGAAGCTCAGCTAGCTAATGAGTCAAAGAATAGGGCCAAACATTTTTTTTTTTTGGAATGATAAGTTGTGTAAGGCCCATTGAACGTAGAATGCACTTGCTGTTGCACTTTTGTTTGACAGAAGGAGTCTACAGGGTATGCACTAGTAAAATAATTGGCGCGCGATTAAAAAAGGAAACCTTTTCACCAGTTGTAAGCAGCTTCTGCTGCTGATTTAAAATTTTAAAAAGACGGTTACATCTATTCTGCTCTTTCATCCTTTCACTTCTCCCCCTCCCCATCACCTGCAACTAATGCTCTCCCATTTTTGATACTTTTCCTCTACGCAAGAGCGCTCATCCATCACTTGTAGCAAAGACTACGTTTTGCTGCCCACATATTCCACATCAGTGCACCTTCTTTCTGCACTGGTATACATCGGAGCTTTAAAGCTGAATTAGAGTCTTTGTTTAGGAAAAAATACAATGAGTGCGTTGCAACGCGATGCCCGGACGGACGCGGAGGAGAAGCCGTTTCTTGCGCGTCAGATCCCTCTCATCCGCCTGTCGCGCTACCAGGCCAACTTTGTTTGCGAGGGCGTCGGCAGCTTCGTCTTCCTCCTCACCATCTCCCTCGCCGAGATGAACTGCGGCATTCTCGCCGTCGACGGCAAGTCGCACACGCGCAACCTCGCCCCTATCGCGGAGGGCTTCATGCTGTGTGTGCTGATCTTCATGTTTGGCTACATCTCCGGTGGCCACTTTAACCCTGCGGTGACCTTCGCCGTCGTGCTGATCCGCGGCATGCGGCTCGAGGAGGCGATGTCGTACTGGGTCGCGCAGGTCATCGGGGCCTTCATTGGTGCGGGCTTCGGTATTATTGTCAACGGCACGACACGCCATCTGCCAGCGCCGCAGGTGGTGCAGAACACGGCCGAGTACATTGTGAGCGCGTTTATTGCGGAGGCTGTTTTCACCATGTTTCTCGTGACTGTCGTGCTCCACGTCGCCTACTCGCAGCAGCGCAATAACCATTACTACGGACTGGCCATCGGCATGTGTCTGCTCGCGTCCCAGTACGCGGTCGGCGGTGTGTCGGGTGGGGCCTTCAACCCTGCCGTGGCGACGGGGCTGCAGCTGACAAAGTTTATCGCGGCCGGCTATGCTACGCAGCTCATGTATTTGTGGCTCTACTGGGCCGCCCCGGCAACGGGCGCCGTCGGTGCCGCGTTCCTCTTCCAGCTGACGCACCCGGTGCCGAAGGATGACGAGGAGGAGGCGCAGCAGCAGCGCGTGGCGAAGGATCTCTACTCAAACACGAACTGAGATCATGGCAGGCGTAGACGAACGCGCACATACACACACGCATGCACGGGCACGCGCAGATTTGTCCGTGTGTGTGTGGCTCTCTTGCAATATTGGGGAGAGTGTGAGTAACTGCGTTTTGTACGTCGTATTTCGTGAATGGTTTCCTCTTTCTTGTTGTTGAGATTTTTGTACTTGCTCTTTTTTTTTCTTAGTCGTGGAAGTACACTGACTAAAAACGTTTGTTACATTTTGTTTTCGGTTGCATCTTTTCCCCTTCTTTTGACATGTCGCTAATGCCTTGCTAGGTCAGCTTTTAAAGGTTTTCTTTATTTCTCTTTGATGCGCTTTTTGCTTTGCTCTTACTTTGTTTTGTAAGTTTACCGTATTCAATTGCTTAAAAAAAAAATACTGCAAAAAAGAATGTCAAAGGTATGTAGGCTGTTTCGAATTTCAGCGGCTTTCGCTTACTTTTATTGTCTAATTGGTGAACGAAAGCAAGAAAAGGTGCACAATCTAGTACCGCTTTTCTTCACGTAGCGAAGGTCTTCCTGCGGCAGTAGCCTCTCATTGTTTAAAGCCTTTTTTATGAGTTGACGAAAGATGGCAGCTCTTTTTTTTTTTTTTGAGAAGCTTGCTAGAAAAAAAAACCGCTAGAAATAGAGCAATGAGCTCAACAGTAATATATCAATTTCTACTCTCTTCTCCAACCACCTACCTCACAAATTCACTGAACTGTTACTGTTTTTTTTTTTTTTTTAGCAGCTGCCGCCTATAGCGTCTTAAAAAAACAGTATCACTTTGTAAGATCATTTTTTTCCTGTGTGTTAGGTGGGCAGCTCCTTGTGAGAACCAGCCGCCCTATGAAGCTCGCGCTTTAAAAAGCCGAGCAATTTAAGAGAAAAAAAAACCTTTATCTTTACTTAGGCTCCATTGCTTTCCTTACGCCCCTCGCGACCTTACTGTTCCTTAAATATTATTTAATCACTAGCCGTTTCTGTTTTGAAAGATCATGAAATGCGTGGGGGAGTGCCTGTCTTCGCAGGATGAACACCGTCAGGAGTTCCCACCGTTGGGCTCTTCTGGATCGAGGGGTACATCGCAAGTCTACGACGCTTCATCTCACTCAACAACGAAACTGCCATCACTGCGGCCTTTTTCGCAATCACCTGCGACACCGATAACGCACGAGAGTGGCGACGCATCGAGCGGGCTCGCACGCTACTTTCACGGACTCGCTGCCGGTGACGATTTGTCGGACCTCATTCGCGGTCTTCGCGGCTCCCTTGCCCGCTGCTACCACGACTGCACGCAGGAAAGAAAGAATGCTTCGACATTCGCCACCCCACCCAGCAGCGGCGACCACAAGACCATCAAGGGAAAAGAGGAAAACGTCGCCGCATCGGTTGCGAGTGGCGCACCGCTCGATCCAGCTCCGTCACCTGTCGCGGCAACACCGCACCCGCTGCCCCCGGGTACCCTCTCCGCGTCGCAGCGCCGCGAGTACTGGACGGCGACGAAAGCGGCCTTTCTGTTCGCAGTGGAAAGCCCCGCGGCGGGTGAGGAGGCCACCATCCTCCACTGCTCCCCCGTCACCCGATCCGTTCTCTACCCCTACTACTACGCAGCCGGAGCAGACAACCACACCAGCACGACGGCAGGTGGTGCCGCCCTCCCCCTCACCGGCGTGCTGCGGGGCGGGGACATGACGATGATCCTCAGCGACGTGCGCATGGCCGAGCTGGCGCGGGAGGCGGTGCGACGCAACCCAAGCGACGGCTGGAGGACAGCGCTGCAGCTGCTGCACCAAGTCGTCCGCTCGCCGCTGACGTGTGCGGTGGAGCTGGAGATGTACCGCCACACGAACGGACACCACTGGACGGAGGCGCTGCGGTGTTTGTGGTCGATGCAGCCGCCGCAGTGGACGGAGATGGACGTGGTGGCGGTGCTGCGCTGCCTCTACTACGCCGGCCGGCGCGCACGAGACCACGACGCACCGCTTGAGAAGAAACCTTCAGCCACCCTGGCAGTGCCGCGGGATGGCAGCGCTGATGCGGAGGATGCGTCCGGTGCCCCAGGGGAGTCGTCGGAGCTGTTGCTGGCCCGGCTGATCGCGCAGGCTCTGCGAGTCCACCGAGCAGTGGAGGAGAGCAGCACGATTCAGTGGAGTACGCCGTCTGCCGTGAACGACCTGCTGGGCCTCCTTGCACAGGACGCTGGATCATGGCAGGAGGCGTGCTTGCTGCTGGACAAGCTCTTAGACGGGCAAGCTTCTAACTGTGTTGAGGTCGACGGCACAGCTGCGCTTTTGCGAGAAAACAACGAGAAGGCGACTGATCGCAGTGAAGATATACAAGTCTGTTCCACCACTTCAGAGTCGACTTCAAAGCTGTACCAGCTCGTGCGTCCAAACGCGGTGACGGTGCATCAGGTCTGCCGTGCTCTCCGCCATCATCCTGAAGTTGGGCTGCGGTACGTGCGCCTTCTCCGAGGTGCTGCTGGGGAAGCTATTGATCTTTTTTCCGACATCACCGCCACCGAGGACGTGCTACGGCTGTGTATTGCCGGCCAGCGCTGGCAAGACGCGTTGGGTCTCGTCACGCAGCATGAGGCATCTATTCAACGATCCAATGCTGCGGCACTGAATGAGGCCCCCTCTGCAGAAGCGGCAGCTCCTTCATCGCCACGTCGCGGCATCCCTGCTCAACTCCCCCACCAACGCCAGCACTACCGACCGGATATCTTTGTTCAGCTGGTTCGACTGCTCGGCTCCGCACCCGGTGCGCGCGAGGCGGCGTATCGTCTCGTGCAACGGCACGACACCGCAGCCTCCGCCCCACGCACAGCACCGTCCACGTCGCGGCGAAACGGGAGTCCGATCCACTCGGAGCTGAGTGCGTCCAAGTACTACAACCACGACACCTTGTCTCGCGCCTACAACTGTTTGCTGCAAGGTAGCGCCACGTTGGCCGCCGCCGACGTCATCGTGGAACAGCTCAACACGCACTATGGCACGACGGCTCTTCGTCCCATGACGGGATCGACGCAACCAGCGGTACGATCTCAAGACCTGTGTGGGGATGTGAGGCTTGCTGGACTGGAAACGGAATCGGTGGCGCACATTGCCTACCTCGCCTCCGTCGCAGGTGACTGGCAGCGCGCGCTGCACCACACCAACACGCTGCTGCACTCCCCACGGTACCAGGCAACGTTTTTCCCAACGGCGCGATTGCACGACGCGGTGCAGTATGCCCTCGAGCAGGCCCCGCCGCCAGGGCCGTCGTGGCAGGTGTCGATGCGCCTGTTTACGGAGATGGTGGAGCGCCATGTGCCCAACTCGGAGGTGTCCTTCCAGTCGGTGGTGAAGCGCTGCTTTGCCGGCGGCGCGCCGGAGCAAGCACAGAGGTTATTTCAGCTCGTTTTAAAACGGGGTGTGCGATCTTAGCGATGCTTAGAGCTTTTGTATGTTCTTCACTCGCTCTACTCAACAAGGAAACTATTACCAGCCTTTTAATCCATTTTGACTTCCTAGTGTGTGTTTCGCGGACTACCCAGAAAGAAAGCCAGTGATGCTGAGCGGTTGCTGATGTCAACACAAGGCCGCATTGCACGATTAAAAAAAAACTGCCGAGTAAAATTAATTACCGAACTACCTCCTCCTCATTCTTCATCACAATGAGTTTTCGCATTTCTATTTTTAATTTCTCCTCTTTTCACTTTCTCTGTCCTGTCACCTTTACGTCTGATTGCTAGAGAAAATTGGCAAGGTAAAATTAGCCTGGTCGTATTATTATTGGAGAGACACATTTTTTTTTTCCGTGTAGTAAAAAATTCTGCACGATTTCCAATTTGTTGTCGAGCGTAGGTTTCTGACTCGCAAGTTGCGTGTGTTCATTGCCATTCTGTGCCTGAGGTGTCGGGTGAGGTTGTTTTTCCCCCCTTTTTGAAGCATCATAGCGGAAGAAGAAGTCGTGATGGCAAATCCGTTCCCTAGCTTTGGTGCCAACACGGGCGCGGCCCCAGCAAGCGGCGGCTTTGGGTTTGGTGCACCATCTCCGGCTCAGCCAGCTTCTTCGAGCGCTGCCCCAGCGGCTCCGGGATTTGGCGGATTCGGCGCTGCTCCTGCCGCTGCCGCTGCTCCGGCGACCACCGGCGGGTTTCCCAGTGCACCTGCGCCGGCACCTGCTGCCACTGGTGGCTTTGGTGGGTTTGGCGCTGCCACTGCGCCTGCACCTGCTGACGGAGCGAAGGCACCTGCACCTGCTGCCACTGGGGGCTTTGGTGGGTTTGGCACCGCCACTGCGCCTGCACCCGCTGACGGAGCGAAGGCACCTGCACCCGCTGCTGCTGCTCCTACTGCTGCGCCGGCTCCTCCTGCAGCTCCTGGCGTGTCTCCGTCGCAAGAGTTTGCTGGGAAGAGTCTTAGCACGGTGTTGCGTATGCTGGATCGGGACGTCTCCTCTGACCAGCGGCACTTCACCGAGTTGGCGCAACACGTGGTGGCACGTGACCGGCAAATTATGCTTCGCGGGCGGGAGCTGGTGGACGTGCAGTCGAGCGTGAAGGACGCGCTGACAGCCGCGCGGAGCGCCGAGGCGACGCTGAAGGAGTGCAAGCAGCGTCAATCCGCCCTCTCCGACTACCTGCAGGCGCTGGAGGACAAGGTGCAGCCCCACTACACAAGGTGGGAGCAGCAGCAGAAGCAGCAGCAGGACAGTCGCGGGTGTGATCAGCAGCGCGCCATTGCTTACGACAATGTAATGGGCCTTCTGGAGGAGGTGCAGGCTGTGGAGGAGAAGGTCGGGCGTGCCGTGCGGCAGCATAACCGAGCGCGGACGGAGCTACTGGGGCTGAGCGAGATTGAGGGGGCAATGCGTATGGTGGACGGACAGCTGCTGGCGCTGCAGTGCTGCTCAACGCTTGCCACCGCGCTGGAGGTGGAACTGGATCGTCTTCTTGGCAAGGGTGTGTAGAGTGCGACATCTGATGACGCAGTACACAAGATGCTAGAGCTCGGTGTTCCTGTTCCATGTGCGGAAATGCTTTTTTGCCATTAGAGAAAGAACTGCGGCTTTGCGCTGTTTACCCTCCCCTCGCTGCAACACCGACACTTACGCAGCATTTCAACTCCGCTGTTTCAATCTGGCGCGGCATTTTGGCTCACTTTTTTTTTTCCTCGGTTGATTTTCAGATATTTTCCTTCTTGTTTGTTGACTGTTGATGGTGTTGATTGTATGGGGAAAGCTACGCGCCGTGGAATGCTGGCTGCGGCATTCAAACGGCTACAATTAACGTGAAAATAAAACCTGTTCAATTTTAAAGAAAGGAGTTCGATCTTCAATGCAGAGCTACATACTTACAAGTAGAGCAAAAAATTTTTTGAAACATAAAGACGGCGCACGTCTTTTCTGTGGGCTCATCTCCTCATTTCTGTGCTGCGACTCCCAAGGATTTTAGATGTTAGAAAAAAAAAAAGACAACTTATTGGTGGTTTTTTTTTAATTTTAGTTGCACGTTGTTAATAGCTTGTTGAGGCTGCCAAATACTCTGTATCCTTTGCATCCATCGATCTTCTTTCTTACTCTCTCTCTCTCTCTCTCTCTCTCTTTCTCCATCCGTGTGTGTGCAAAATCAACCCCTCTTCTTCTGCATCCATTATTTTTTTCCCCTTTAACACTCACGCAGTTTTTCACCTTCTCTAGTCATTCAGTATAACCTCTCTTCATCTTTAAGTTCTCTTTTCTTTTTTGTTTGTCGCTTTCTTTACATTTTTTTTTTTTAGTAGCATAAAAAAAAGAAGTATAATTTTACAAACCGGTCTAGTCAAACCCCTTTTTTTCCTTGAGCATATTTACGCTTCGTCCACCACACAATGGTCAAGTTTCTCACGTTCGGCGCGGCGGCTGCCCTCGGCGCTGCCTTTCAGTCCTACTCGTCCTCGCAGCGCCTGGCGGCGCAGTGTGCGGCCAACAAGGAGGTCTTCACCACCAAGTTTCAGCCCTTTGTGCTGGGTGAGGTGCTGAACCTGGCTGAGGACGTCGCCATCTTCCGCTTCCTGCTCAACGACCCGAAGGACACCTTCAACCTGGTCCCGTGCAGCACCCTGCAGGCGCACTTCAAGGAGGGTTCGAACATTGTCGACAAGCCGATGCGCTTCTACACGCCCATCACGCCCAACGGCACGCAGGGCTACTTCGACCTCCTCGTCAAGAAGCAGCGCCCCGGCCGCTTCACCGAGCACCTTTTCGGCATGGACGTTGGTGAGAGCCTGCTCTTCCGCGTGGTGCAGTACAAGCTGACCTACAAGAAGAACCGGTGGACGGATGTGGGTCTGATCTGCGGTGGCACGGGCCTCTGCCCGATCCTGCAGTTCATGAACGCCTCTCTCGACACCGAGGGCGACACCACGAAGCTGAACATGCTCTTCGCCAACCGGTCCGAGAACAAGATTCTGCTGAAGGGTATGCTGGACGAGAAGGCGAAGGAGCACAAGGACCGCCTGCAGATCTTCTACACCGTCGACAACTTCGACGACCCGAACATGGTACCGAACCCGGCGTACAAGAAGGGCTCGAAGCTGACGGTCGACGTCACGGCGCAGCCGAGCACCAGCCCGGATGGCAAGAAGTACTTCCACGGCTTCAAGGGGTACATCGACGTGCCGCTGCTGAAGGCCACGATGCCGCCGCCGTCCGACTCGACGCTGATGCTCGTCTGCGGCCCTGACCCGATGATGGTGAAGGTCGTCGGCGCCGCGCCGATGGTGCTGCGTGCCATGTCGGGTGGTCTGGCCTACCAGCCCTCCGGCGCGGTGCTGAACAACGCCGCGGATGTGGCCGGCTACCTCGGCGAGATGGGCTACACGAAGGAGATGGTCTACCGCTTCTAAGCGCGCAGGGGAGGACGGCACACGCCTCTTGTCTGTCTGTCTTTCTTTTGTCGCTGTCGCTCTCAGTCCGTGAGTTTGTGTTCTTTATTTTTTTTCTTTCTAATCAAATGAGAGGAGCTGTGGTTGAGGTGGTGCAAAGCGTGAAAACCTTTTCTTTTCTTTGCTTCGACGGCACAGATCTCGCGTCTTCGTTACTTTTTTTTCTCGTGTGTGTGTGCGCGCGCATTTATGTGTGTGTTTCGCTGTCTTGCAAGGTCTGCTGAAGCGTCACCACAGAAAAGATCTGCTGCTGCCCTCCCTGACAGGCGGCGTCCTCGACTTGCTTAATTTAGGATTCGTGGAAGAGGCATCTTTTTTTCTCCACTATATTTCATCACGAACATTTGTTTCTCTTGTTTTTTTTTTTCTCGTTACTGGGGTGCTACCTTTGTCTCTACTAATCACATACCTTTTTTCTGTTCTTTTGTGAATCTGAACATATTACCAAAATGACCATTTTACCCACACCCTTTTTTTTATTTACGTTCCATCGTTTGCCTCGATTCTCTTTCTCGTGCGTATCAAGCGGTATTCCCTTTTTCAATTTCTCTTCACAGCACGACATTGGCGCATCAGATTCAGAATCTTTTATCTTTCGGTATTACAGTTTTTTTTCTCGTAAGCTGACGTTGTTAAGAAAGAATGTAGTTTTTTTCATTTCTTTTTGTTTTCTTTTTTTTTTTTGTATCA
Organism: Crithidia thermophila; assembly: GCA_030849055.1. Taxonomy (NCBI): domain Eukaryota; phylum Euglenozoa; class Kinetoplastea; order Trypanosomatida; family Trypanosomatidae; genus Crithidia; species Crithidia thermophila. The sequence goes on from JASAOP010002726.1 coordinate 41,908, forward strand.
ACTAGCTTCTTCATGTTTAAGTCAATTTGTATATATTATTTTTCCTTTTCTGTTTTTTAACCTGCAGGAAAATATATCAATTGTGGCACCGAGAGAATCCAAAACTTGTGTCCTCTCACATCATACCTTAACCTTCACCCTTTTTTTCTTTTTTTTTGTTTGCAATTAAACTATCAAAAGATGAACATTAGCCGGTAACGAATAGTACTTTTGCTTTCGTTTTTCTCCTTTAGTGATCAAGATCGGTCGACACTTGCACAATTACAGTATCTTTTTTAGAAAAGACTCTAAAAGCGAAACACAAACCGGCTAAGAGCCTGAAAGAACAATAACCAAACACTGGCAAGGCTTGCGTTGGGTCTTCTCTAGTAGTATGGGAGATAGAATTTTTTGTTGTTGTTGTTGTTCTTCCCTCCTAGTCTATCTTCCTCTCGAACCAAAAACAAATAGAATCCTAGCAGGTCTTACTAATCAATTTTTCTTTCTTTTTTGATGTGACACATTTGTAAAGTCATGATCAGAAGAGGAAAAGAAAAAGCCGTGTTCCTGTCTCACATTAGCTCACAAACTTGTATTTGAGGGTGTCTGTATTTTTTTTCTTGTGCTTGTGTTTGTAGCGTTTATGTGGCACGAATGAGAAACGTGCCCAATTTTAAAGCACTTGCAAATCAGAGAAACATCTTCATTTCCTCCGATCAGTGTGAAAAAAAAGAAAAATACAGGAAGGTGAGAGGTATATAGAAAATAACTAGGCAGCCAATTTTGATAGTATTCTAAACTGAAGAAGCTAGTCACGCGCTTACCACATTATTATAATTTTTGTTGTTCTTTTTCAATTTTTGTTTTTTAATAGTTTTTGTTGCGTTGCGTGGAACGGATGCGCTCAAAAAGAGTTGTGCCTTTGAGTGCAAAGAGAGGGCTGAATAAAGTGTGTTGCTGCAGTACTCAAGTGAGGCTGTCCACCGAAACGGAAGACCTTACAAAAAAAAAATTACGAAAACGAACGACTTTCAAATTGCTTTTCGTTTTGTCTTTCTTCTTTTATCCTTTTGTCTAGTTTGCTGTACGCAAAATTTTTTTTCCTCGTCGTTCCCGCTTGCGCACCAATATAAAAACAAAATGGAAAATAAAACGTCACAACACATCATTGGGTCCAGTAGCTTGCCACTCATGTCGCTGGCTATGATGTGCGAGAAGCACACACAAAATCCAAGAAAAAAAAGAAAGGGGCACCGTTCCTTTGCCTAAATTTGACTTCCGGGGGAAAAAAAAGTGCTGCGCTTTCTAAAGATGCGCGGAAGACAACCTTTACCAAACGCAACTCAAATAAGAAAAGGAGAAAAAGATATTTAATTAACGCAAACAAGAGGTCTTCTTCAATACATGCCGCTGTGGCAGAATTTTTTTTTTTGATTTTTACTGAATTACTGGCCAATTGCTTTCTGTTTTTTTATCTTTTTTCTCCTTTCCCTTTTTTCTTTGTGTTGAGGCGGAGGAGGAGGAGGGGGACGTCAAATCTGAAAAGAAAGTACTTGCCACGGGCGTCAAGTCTTTGACTTTTCTTTTTGTGAGTGTGGTTGTTGTCTCTCTTTTTTTTTTCTCATTAAAGTTTTTTTACTTTAGGACATGTTTTTGATTATAATTTCACGTTTATCACCTATGACTATCACTATTATTACTTTTTCATTTGTTTACTTTCTTTTTTCTTTTTTTCCTTATTTATTTCCTTGCAGGAATTGACTGACACGACAGCATGTCGCTTCAGAAAACTTGATGGCGAAAGAAAGAGAAAAACTCGTAGACTAGAAAAACTATCCACACTTAGGCAAATCGCTCACCCAGAAGACTAGAAAAAAGGGTGGCATTTTGCGCGCTTAAAATCTTAGCAGTTTTTTTCTAAAACTCTTTCCCCTGCTAGTTCGTTACAATTCCTCTTACTTCCTTTCTTAATTTTGGTAGACTTGTGCTGCAACTCTATCAGAAGTGAAAAGGCAGACAAATAGGAGACGCACCAAAAAAAAAAAAAATGTTTTTGAACAGCGTGCTTTTGCGAAAGGCTTGGCTAGTTTGCAAGCGCTTATCCAGGCAGCTGTGTGTGCATTTATGTGAAACCTTTTCAATTTGCGGTTGGTAGCACAGGAAATTTTATAAGGACTTTGCATTAATAATAATTTGCAATTCAACACAATAAAGAGAGTTGCGGAGTAAGGAGTTTTAAAGCCGCTGATAGGTACGATGGCGCCAAACTGAATTTGAGGGATGCATTACAGATGAAAAACCACTCGTTTGTAGCAAAGCAAACCTTCGTGTCGAAGCTCGTTTTTTTTTTTCCCCCCGCTGATCGACACGCCAACATCAACTCCTGAGTTTGGCGACGTTGCTGCAATGCGAGAGCACAGTGTCGCCGATGACCGTCTTTAGCACCGCGTAACGAGCTCTTTCACTAAAGGTGTTTAAATTACCTTCAACACTGTCTATTCTTCCCTTTATTGTTTCATCCTTGGTTTTCCTGTTTCGATCTCACTCTCCTGCACTTCCGAATTATGATCACCGCAGCATCCAAACAGTATCCTTTCGTGCCATAACACCGACTTTACTAGTTCGCTATTGTTTTCTCTTCTTTTGTCAGCAACAGACTGGAGTGCACCTGCAGTTTAGTCACTTAGTTGATTCGTCCGCAGGTTTTTTTTTTTGAATACATTTCTTATACAGTTGCCGCACAGCAAAAAAAAAAAAGAAAAAGAAAAAGAAATGCAGCTGCGGCAACGTCAAGCTGGTGCGCACGCCAGCGACGCGCGTCAGCACGCAGAGGAGCACGACGCACACGTAGCAGTGCCTCACAACAATTTCGCCCCCGCTCCCTCGGGCTCCCCGTCGCCTCCATCGCTGTCCGAAGCCACGGCGGACACGCAGCACCGCGCAGTGCTGCAGCGCACCGCGCCGATGTTTTTGATCAACGCGTCCGTGGCGGGTGCGTGCGGGGCGCTCTCCGGGGTGGTGGGCAAGCTGGCTGTCGAAGCGGCCCGCGTGCCTGCGCTGGTGCACAGCGGCGCCACGCTGCTTCACCTTGACCCGCAGACTACCGAGCGCGTGCAGAGCGTGGTACCGTGGCTGCTGCGGCTTGGCTTTTTCGTTTTGAACGCAATGCTGACGGGATCGATGTGGCGTTTCTACTTGAAGGCGCTGTCGCAGGGCCCGACGCCGGTGTGCCAGATTCTGAACACGGGCACCAACTTTGTGGTGAGTGCGTTCGCGGGGCCGCTGTTCTTTGCGGAGGAAGTGACGCCGATGTGGGGTGCTGGGGCGTTGCTGATTGTCCTCGGCCTTGCCTTGGTCGTGTCGGATCCTCAGGTGGGTGTGTGAAGACGACTGTCGTTTTCTCTTTTGCAAATGACAACACTCTGCCAGTGACAACAACAAAAATTGAAGAAGAAGTTTAGGAGAATGAGATGCAAAGAGAGTTTCTTACGAAGCGCTTGTTTATTCGCGCAACTCATCTATGTACAGAAGTTTTCAAAATGTGTCCCGCTGAGCAGTGCCAAGCGGTGACTGCTTTTGTTTGCGTTTGTGTCTCTGCAGCTGCGATGTTTGAGGGAGGTCTCCCAACAAATGTTGTTGTGCAGCTCCTGCAAGAATAAAGGAAAAGCACGATCCAACCCCCTTTTTTCAGACCTGCTCTTCCACTTTTCTGTCTCTCGTTTTCGTAATCCTTCTTTTCTCTCATTTTTTCCTCCCTTACATTTGCGCATTCCTACAGTGATCTGCCTCCCGCATATCTCTCGCTTGAAATCTATCAATTCATCTGTGAAAACAAATACCTTTTTCCCTCGCTAGTAATCTTAGTTGCATATTATCTTCATTGCTGAAAACTTTTTCCTCTAAGTTTTTCCATACGAAAAGAGAAAAAAGGTTTCAGTGAAAAGGTCGCAGGTTTGCTCAACTCTAATAGCACATCCCGCCTATCACCGTGATCTCTTTCTTCTTTCTGTTTCTTCTCCGTTTTCGTTTTTAAAGTCACTTGACGGTGAAACTAACCTGTAGTTCATTTTATACCTCTCTAGCCCTTAAATTGTATCTTCTGCGTGCAGAATCTAACCTCGAAAAAGGATTCGCAAACAGATTCGACAGCGCTTGTATCTCAATATTCCTGCAGGCGCCTCTCCTAGGAAGTCAGCGCAAGAAACAAGATTCCGAAGTGAAAGAACCCAACAGAGAAAAACGCGAACGTCCACATGGCCAAAAACAGAGCCGCTGCGCAGAAGGGTGCGAACTCTCTGCAACCCCGCACGACGGACTACGAATGGGGCGGCCCCCTCGGCGGTCTCTTCATGGTCACCTTCCTACCGACGCTGGTGGTGGCCCTCAACAGTCTGTGCACAAACGACCAGTGCAGCGTGCTGCAGGTGCGCCAGCTGCCCTCCCTCATGAAAGACGTGGTGCACTCCGCCCTGTCGCAGCTGCCTGTCGCCATCGGCATCGAGCTTGCCTGGCTCGCCGCCCACGCCCTCTTCTCCATTCTGCCCGTCGGCAAGCTGGTCTTTGGCGGCGAGCTGCGCAACGGCGAGCGTCTGCCCTACCGCATGAACGCCTTCCACGCCTTTGTGCTGTCGCATGTGGTCATCTTTGCGCTGCACTACGGCGGCGTCATCAACCTAGCCGTGGTCGCCGACCTCTACCACTCGCTGATGCTCGGCGCCATCCTCATTTCCTTTGCGATGTCGGTGGTGCTCTACGCGGCGTCGTACCGCAGCAGCACGGTGCTGACGGCCCTCGGCGGCAACAGCGGCAACCTCTTCTACGACTTCTGGATCGGCCGCGAGTTGAACCCCCGCACGGGTCCGCTGGACTGGAAACTCATGTGCGAGCTTCGCCCCGGCCTAATCGGTTGGAGCATTCTGAACTGGGCCTTTGTGGTAAAGTCCGTGGAGATCGGCACGGTGACGCCGAGCATCGTCTTCATCGCGCTCTTCGAGTCCTTCTACGTGCTGGACGGTCTGCTGCTGGAGGCTGGCAACCTGACGATGATGGACATTGTCCGCGACGGCTTTGGCTTCATGCTGTGCTTCGGCGACCTTGCCTGGGTGCCCTTCACCTACACCCTGCAGACCAAGTACCTGCTGCACAACCCTGCGCACCTCTCCCCGCTGCACCTCGGGCTCTGCGCGGCGCTCTCCATCGTCGGCTACTTCATCTTCCGCGGCGCCAACACGGAGAAGGACCGTTTCCGCACCAACCCGCAGGACCCGCGTGTGAGCCACCTGAAGGTGATGAAGACGTCGAAGGGCAAGTCGCTGATTGTGTCCGGCTACTGGGGCATGTGCCGTCACCCGAACTACGTCGGCGACTGGCTCATGTCGCTCGGTTGGGCCTCCTTCAGTGGAACGGCGGAGCTCTTCCCGTACTTCCATCCGGTCTACTTCGGCGTCCTCCTCCTGCATCGGCAGCTGCGTGACGAGCAGCAGATGCTGGAGAAGTACGGCCGCGACGACTGGAAAGCGTTCTGCAACGTCGTCCGCTACCGCCTGTTCCCGTACATCTACTGAGAGATCGCAGCCCGTCTCTTCTTTTTGTTTTACATGTTATTGTTTATTATTATTATTGTTTTCTAGCTTCGAGGTTCGGGCTCTGGTGTCGTCTGTGTATGTCTGATCGTGCGCGACTCTTTGAGGAGTGCACGAACTCGCACGGACCCACAAACGTCGTACTCGATGTGGGCTGCCGAACACCTCTTAGCATACAGTTGTCGTCGTTCTTCTTTTTCGTTGTCCCCCAACTGTACTTTTTTTCTTGTTTACTGTTTTCTTATTAGTTTTGGATTACTAAAAAAAAAAAAAAACAATCAAAATATACTGGTTGCAATAGGTCAAATGCAAAAAAAAAAAAGGTGAGAAGTGTGTACGTTGACGTTGTTTTTCTTACTGACATGTACGGATGCCGACAACAGCACTGCACGTGGCTTCCTTTTTTTCTTTTTCTTTTTCTGTATTTAACTGCGAAGGAAAAGGAAACAAGGTCTTCTTTCTTCTCTTTCCCTTTCGCAGCTTTTCTCTCCCTCGTGGCGGTCGAGCTGCTTGTCTGAAGTAATGTCACATGGTCTCTCTCTATCTGGACTCTGACTGGATTCGAAGCCTGGTCTTCCGTCCACATCTCTTTTTTCTTCTTTTTCAAGTTCTTCTAAATGTTAATTTTTAACGGATATATATATCTTGTTCTCTTTCAGGTCAAAATGCCAGCATTCCTCCGGACAAAAAAAATTAAAAAGAGAAAAAAATAGATTTTAGCATCACGACGGCGGCGTACGGACCTGCTGTTGCAAAGAACAGAGGCCCAGGTGCTCGTCTGCGGCGCTTTAAGTGTGTGTCAATACTTTCCTTTTGCGACACCAAGTAAGGGTGTGCGCCGTGGAGGTGGACAGAACGGACTGCTGCGGTGGTGTTGTTGTTGTTGCTGGCGTTGCTGTCTGTAAGCTTTGAAGCTTATGGATATGAAAGAAGGCAATAAATGGTCCTGTGCGTTGGTGAGGTGCCTTCGTTGAGATTTTTTTTTTGGCCGGTGAAAGTCCCTTTTCTGCTTCAATTGACGAATCATACTGTACTAAGTTTTCTTTTGCTTTCTCTTTCTCTCTCTCTTTTTCTGTCTTCGTCAACCGTGCTATTTTTTTTTTTTTAGTTTTGTTACATAGAAGATCTCACTTATACGTGTGCGAGCTGCAGACATTTGCTGCTCTTATTTTAAGTGGAAGCTGTCATCAGTACTGATAGAATCTAAAAAGACGTCCGATACTTCACCAACACCTTCTCGACTAGATGAATTGAAAAGATCGCGCTCATACACACAAGACATACTCCATTCCGAAACATTCTTATAGAAAGATATTACAGTTGCATAGAATTCATTTAGATTTGCCAAGCACCACTTTTTTTTTTTCTGTGTGTCTACCTTGAAGCTTTCTTCTTGTTTGTTACTAGTGCTTTTTTTTTTCCTCCAAGCCTAGACTGACCATGACGTGGGTCCAAGTGGAGTGCAGCAATGGCAGCCGATACGTTGCCCCGTCACACGGCAGGCCGCTCCCCAATTTCAGCGGCGCCGCGCAGCTCTTCCCGCCACCGCTGAGTCTGCGACGCCTTCACACCTGCAATGTGGAGGGCGCGAGTGGTGACGGTGAACGCGTGTGCGTTCTGATGGACCAGCGGGACCTGACGGGTCATCTGGGCATCACCACTGTGATCGTCGGCAGCGAGGGTGAGGCCGATGGCTTGCCTACTCTTTCCCACGCACCGGACTCCTCGCTTCGACTTCTCCTGGAGCGGGTGTTTGCCGTGCTCTCCAGCACCAACAACCACGGTGTCGCCGTGATGCTGGACGCGCTCTGCACGCGTGCCCCACCGCCATTCACCGTAGCCGCTGCCGCTCGACTCTCCACGGTGGCGGAGGACGATGGCGTGAGGCGGGCCGTGCCGCCGTCGTTCCAGCCATTGCCGCTGACCGCGGAAACGGCAGCCGCAACAAAGCATGCTGCGTCGACGTCGTCCAACCTGCGTTTTCTTCAGCGGCTGACGCAAGGCGGGGACGATGGGCGTGAGCATCCATCAGCCTTGCACCTCCTCCCTGCAAATGCACTCACGGTGGCTGCGGCGAAGACACCGGTCAACTCGAAAACTTCTGCGGCTGCACCAGCGCCGCCGCCGCCGCCGCCTCGCCCGTTCACGTACGCGGCCGCCGTGCGCCGTCAGGCACTTCTTTACTTTGTGCCGTGCAATGTTGTGCCGCTCAGCCTGCTGCACACGCAGGCGCAGTGGTCTTCGCGTTCGAAGCACACGAAAACGAACGCCGCGGCGTCGACAATGGCGGCGCAGACACTCGACACGGCGCTGGGTGACAACGGTGCGGAGGTGCCCGTAGTCGACCAGCTGCAGTCGCTACGACGGCACATGTTTCCTCTGCCACGAGGGAAGGGCGCCGCTTCGACGGAGGTGTTGCTGACGTGCACCTCCGCCCTCGCCTGTAAGTCGCTGCGGAGGAGCGCGTCGTGGTCAGCTGCAGCGCAGATCGCCGAGGACAGCGGCCGCCTGCTGCTCCTGCTGCTCTTCCGCCTGCTAGTGACGAGGACACTTCGTCCGACACACGCGGCGGCGCTGCGACACGTGCTGCTGTGCGAGCTTTGGGAGGCAGCGGGTGACGTGAGAGACGCCGCGGCAGACGCGCCACACTCGTCATCGCCAGCTCCGGTGCCGCTGCTGCTGGCCGCCACGTACACGCCCTCTGGCCTCCTCGCCGCTTCCGCGGGCTTCTACCGGTGCTTGACGCATGACGAGTGCATTCTGTTGTCTGCCGCCGCTGTCGATCGCCTTGCGCGCTTTCCTCATGTCTCGAACACACAGCCGCTGGCGTCTGCGGAACAGCGTAGCTGCTTTGCAAATCTTGTGCGGTGGACGTCGTGGCCCATGCGCCTTTCCACCCCTTTCCCCCGCAGCGGGAGCAGTGCCCCTGCGGCAGCCATTGTGGACGTGCTGATGGTGACAGTGGGCGATGCCTTGGCCATCTGCCTGTGCTTTCCCCGCCTCGACCCACAGGACGCGGCAGGACTGGCGGCGACGTCCGTGTCACCCGTCGTGCAGTCTGCGCTGACTTTGCAGAGCGTGCAGCGTCACCTGGAGCGGGCGGTGGCGAAGGCCGACCGACGTGCTGACGCCGCTTTGATCGAGTCTCTCGTGCACGTCTGCGCGCACAGCACCGCTCCTTACACAGGTGCGTTCTACGATGCGCTGTTCGCAACCACTGCTGTGGAAGAGGCGCTGGCGGTTGTGGGCGGTGAGGTTGTAGGCGCATCTGCAGAAGAAGGCGATACTGTGTCTCCTCCGGAGACTTGTGCGAAGGCAGTGGAGGAGCTGCGACACCTGCTGCGCCGCCACGAGAATCCACAGGCCGTACAGAATGCTGGTCAGACAGCACCGCCACCACAAGCGGCAGGAAATCCACAAGCGGTGTCCCACGAGCAGCAACAGCACCAACAGCAGCCGGCAGTTTCTCCAGCTCCCAACGCCACGCCGCCCGGCCACGCCGCGCCTCCAAAACCGCGTACGAAGCTGCAGCATCTGTTTGCCCGCCTGCCACTGGGAAAGCGACGAAGCAGTTCACGGACGCGCGGCACTTCCGTTGCGGCAGACAATACAAGCAACGCAAACACCACTGCCGTTTTCGGTGCTGCCGGGCAGACAGCGGAGCAGGTGCATTCTGTGGGGAGTGGCGAAGTGACGGATGCGGTGGCGTCACCGTCTTCTGCGTCGTCTGCGGCCGCAGCGCTGCTCGCGTTGCCATTCGAGTACGTGTTGTGCTACACCGCCGCAGTGATCACGCGCAACGAGATGGCGGTCATGCGAAGCAAACCAGCCGTGGGACTGCACTCTTTTTTCGTCTTCCAGCAAAAGAATATCACGCTGTCGAAGAGCAAGAGAAGAGGAGAGGCAGCCCAACTGAAAGCAGCCACGTCACACTCCCTTCCAAACAGTGCGTGGGTGACGGCCTCTCCCCGCTTTGGACTCTCTTATGCTCGCCACCGCCTGCAGCAGCCGCACTTCCCCGCCGCCATGTTGCCAGATGAGTTGGGTGATGTGGAAGGTATGTCAGACGGCCAGGGAGGGCGGCATACGTTGATGGAAGACCCAACCCTCACCCTGCCGTTTTCTCTTCATCCATCCGATGCAGGGAAAGAGGAGGGACACGTCGATTCTGCACGTCCTGTCATGACCGTGGTGCTGCCGGAGTGGTCCCTCCTCCACATTGTCCCCGTCGAGCCGTTTGGTGGAACATTCTCTGACAACGCCGAAGGCAACGACGTGGATGAGGACAACGCGTCAACGGACACGGCGTCGAGCGGCGCGGGCGATGCGCCACCGCAGGCGTGCTGTCCCGCACTCGGGCACGACGATGCGCAGCTGCTGACCTCGCTTTCCTTCTCCAGTACTCTACACGTCGAGCGTCGTCGAGCAAAGCACGTGGGTCAACCCACGGCTGCAGTGGTGCCTGGTGCGGCGGCCGGAAACACGGCGCTGATGAACCAAGCACCTGGGGCTGCGGCAACCGTGCCGCCCACCATGCAGGCTCCGTCCTCTCCTCTTCTTCCTCCTCCTACTCCTCCTCCTTCGGCAAACCACACACATCACGACAAAGTAGGTACGACTTTTGTCACAGTGGCAAATATCTGCGGCGATGTGTCTGGGGCAACGGTTGACGTACTCCACCGTGCACTGCAGAAGCAAGCCCTGTCCAAGGCAGAGGAGTCGAAGGCGGTCGACGGGAATGTTTTGGCTGCTCCGGTGGACGGCGACCCGTTCACGTTGGAGTACGCAGCGGGGACGACCACAAAGGTGAAGGAGCTGTGTCGAGAAGTGATGCTGTGCCAGGAGGCGGCACTGGCACTACTGGAGGCGGCGGCGAGTACAGTCTGGTAGCTTTTGTGATCCATGCGCTCTAAAGAGTTGAAAGAAAATTCCAATAAAATAAAAGAGATTGCTTGCCATAATGAAGAAAAGGATGGGTTCTGCTTATTATTTCACATGGAAACTACTGCAGCGTTGCTTGCAGTATGTTATGCAGGGTAGAAACGCTGAACTTTATTCGATAGATGCCTGATTTAAAAAAAAAAAGAACTATGCTTCGCTGACTTATTGTGTAGAAAACAGTGTCTTCTCATCCCCTCAATCTCTGCCTTTCATTGTTGTTTTGCTTTTACAATTGCTGAGTTTTCCACTGCAGTGAAGGCAAGCAGAAAGAGACAAGCATTTGAAACGCTTTTTCGTATAGTTTACACTTCGCTGAAGTCGAGCGTGCTGTTTCTCGAAGCTACAAGAGTACGTCTTTTGTTTTAGTGCGTCTGCAAAAGCACTTCCAGACACAAATATACAACATTTTTTTCTTTTTAAAGCAACAAGAATCTCATTTTCTGTTGTTGGCTTTCATATTTACGTGCATTGATATGATCAACAAACGCAGCCAGCTGTGTCTGTCGCGGGATCCTACACATGTCTCTCTTTCCGAGCACTGCAGAGGAGCTGTACGAGCGCGTCTGCGTTCTGCAAAGTGAACAGCAATCCGCTGAGAAGCAGCTGAGGGTGATTCAAAAAGGCAGCGAGCAATTGAAGGAGCGGATTGCAACCTACCAACGTGCCATTGAGGAGGAGCGCAACAGGCGACAGAGTGCGTTAAGCAGGTTAACGGATGCGCTTTCTGTTTCGCGTTGCCGTGAAGCGGAGAGGGCTGGGGCGATGCAAGCGTTGTCGGACGCGGAGAACGAACTTCACGCTCAGCAGGCGGCCCTGCTGCGTGTGTGTTGCAAAGAATCCTGCAGCTGCCTTCCGCACGGAAAAGCACAAGCTTTTAACCGCTGCCCAACAGAGGAGAACATCGGCAGCGATGATACATGCGGAGCCGTGTTCGAGAATGCTTCTCTAGAAGAAACAATGAAGATTCTTTTTGGTGAAGGTATCGGTGATCAGCAAGGTGAGACCAGCTGCATGGAATCTATGAGCGCAGATAGCAGCGGGAAAATGACGCTGCCTCCACCGCTGCTGTCGGGCTCGTCCGCTCATGCGCTGCTGTCCGCGTTACGTGTGAAGCTCGAGCGTTGTCTCGTCGCGGCCCACTCAGCTGAAAAGGTCTCGACTCCTCCTCCTTCCCCAGAACAGCTTATCAATCCCGTACCCGCCACACCCGATGCTTTTCCCAACGTGTCAGAGACAGAAACAAAAACGCCTCAATGCTCGAATTTTAACGACTCCGCACCATGCAGCGAATCATCTTTGGCTTCCGCTGCATCTGCCGCTCCTTCCGCCGCGGAGCCGATGGACATTTTCCCTCCCACGGTAGCCTCGCAGACACTTTCGCTCGCTAAAAAGCATATTGACTTCTTCCCGGGCACCTCTCTGCACCACGTTACACCGGTGTCCGCCACAAATTTTAATCGAATGATCGGTAGACCCGTCAACGTACCTCTACCTGTGACGGCTTCCGCCGGAAGTGATCTCGACTCAGCAGGAGCCGCCGGTGCCTCTCCGGCTTATGCAGGTACCACCGCAGCAGCACCACGTGCCACCACGAAGTTTACGGTCCGGCTCGCGTCGCGCTCCTCCACCCTGATGGCCGAAGCGGCAGCGCTGGGGGGAAAGCGGCGCCGCACCATGAGCACCACTACCCCTAACAAGACGACGACCACGGCAGCTCGTGACACTATGAGTCCCATCTCTAGCACAGGCTGTGTGGTGAACACAGCGGCTGCTACCTCCGTGACACAGACGGCTCCTACGCAAAGCATTCCTGCTGCCACAGGCATTGAGTTCTCTCGTGTGCTTTCTGAGGGAGAGGTTGGAGTTGTTGGCGCAGGTGTTGAAGTCAGCACACGTTCCTCCACTGAGATGGAGGGCGGTAGCGAAGTGCCTCCGGTTGCCTCTGTTCACTGCGGCGGCGATGCAAGTACGCACGGCAGCCTTGGGCGGCCTCGTCGCACGGTGTGGACGTGGTCAAGGGGCGGTGCGGCGGGAAAACACCCGCTATAAAACAAAAAGACGCTTTCGCTGGTTTGTTTAATCTGCTTTTTTTTGTGTGTGTGTGTGTTACCTTTACCTTTTTCTTTCTGCTATCACTAAAAAAGGATTACCGAATTGTAATACTCCCACTTATTGTGCTCTCTACAAAGGCTTGCGCTGCAGTCCAAATTGTTGTTTTGAGGTAGAAAAAAAAACGAGGAAAAAAGCAGAGTGCTTTCCAACAGAGGAGCATGTTCGATGAGAAAAAAAATGTTTATGCAGTGTCGAGCGATACTCACTCATCACGTCCTTAATTGGGCTGATGGCGTTCTTTGCTACCGCTTAAATTATCCTTTCCCTCCCTTCCCGTGAAAATCTGTTCGCTGCGTTGTTTTTTACACCTCGTTCATACAAATGAAAAACACATAACACAAATGAACGTACATCGAAAAAAAAAAAGGTTCGCACCGTTAGAACAGTTGTTTCGTAAGAGCAGAACAGCATGAATAATTGCATTTAAACGGGAAAAAATAGTCAAAGTCCTCTCTTCCTTTTCAAAGTGTATTTACTTTTTTTTTTTCTACCTGCGAGTACACGGTAAAAGTGAGTTTTGTATTTTTTTTTTGTTTTGTCTACTTTGCCTCCTGTAAGTCCTATACGTTTCTTTTTTGTTTTTTGCTCCTCCTATCTTGTGTTTTTTGTCTTATTTTGTCACACAAGAAAAAGCTACATTACATACCCCTGTTCAGACCCGTCGTAACAAGTTTCGTTCTTCCATCCCTTTTTTGTGAGCTGCTTTGCATCTCTATTTTATCCTTCGTCATTGGAGCCTCTTCTGTTCCAAGTCTAGTTTTCTGTTGCCTCCATTGGTTCGCACTTTGTGTCTCTCGCGACATTTACCAAGCGCATCAACGCTTTTATTTATCAAGCTCTTTTTTTTTTTTTTTGACCAATTCAAGGGCAAAAGAGAAAAAGAATTTATTTTCCGTTTGTTTGCAATTTGTGCTTGCTCGTTTGTCATCTTTTTGTGTTGCCTTGACAAGATCAAAACATAATCACATTTAGAGTTTTTATTTTTTTCACACAAAAAAGCTCAATCGGTAGACAACGTTCATCTGCTTTTCAATCGATTTTTTTCTTTTTCTCGTTTGGTTCCACCAGCGTTCCTAGATTATCTCTTCGTTACCTGTAAAGCTTTTTGGGTCTAATTATTTTTGTTTTCTGTTTTTCTTTTTGTTAAAAAGGAGAAACCACACGCGCATTACAAAAAAAAAAAAAAGAAGACACATTGGTGTGTCACACATCTAAACAAAGTGTTTGTGGTTGACGGATTGCGCGACGTTGGCGCAAAAAAAAAAAAGGTATACTGTGGCGCGCTTCCCTCTGTGTTGGTTTTGTTCTTTGTTTTGACACATTTCACCGTTACGGATGTATGTCACAACATCGCAAACAGGAAGTCCTTTAATGCCATACGTTTTATCCGCGGACACCTCGCCTACCGTTACCGTGTCACGCGGCGCTCTGGGACGCACCACCGCCTTCCACGAGTCGCTACCGTCCTCGACGACGAATCGCGAAGTCAACCCACTCGGAAGTGAGGTGCGTCAGACGCGGGCGGCGGCGGCGGCGACAGAAATGAGTTCCAACCAGGCCACGCCCACCGCACAACAGCAGCAGCGCCCGTGGCTAACAGCCGTGTCGGAAAGGGAGGACGACGACGACACCGCGCCGCCCTCCGTCGGCGCCAGCAACCCCAGCGGCACGGCGGCTGCGGCGTCGAAGAATACGCGCGGGTTGACGCTGAGCCCGGAGACGGTCCTCGTGCCCACCACCACCATTACGCTGGCGTCGGTCACCAACGTCGTGAGCGCTGTGTCGCAGGCGGCGCATGAGAATCTGGTGCAGTGGCGGCGCCCCTCGCGCCCCGTTGTCTTTCGCGAGTGGTACATCTCCCGCTACTGCAATGAGCAGCAGGTGCGCTGGATCGAGAAGATGCAGCACATCTGCCGCCCCATCGAACCTTTCCTCGTGCGCTACTTCCAGCTGTGGAGTCTCACCGGGGAGGCAGAGTTCTACACGCTCTTCATCCCGACCGTCGTCTGGCTTGGTCTGCCCCTCGACGGCGTGCAAATCGGGTCGCTGCTCTGCGTCGGGCAGTACGTGACCGGCACGTTGAAGGACTCCGTGTGCTGCCCGCGACCGCCCTGCCCACCGCTGCAGCTGCGCGGCAAGCGTGACACGCATGACAACGAGTACGGCTTCCCGAGCACCCACTCCAGCCACAGCGGTGTCTTCTCGTACTTTCTCTACTGCGAGCTGCTGCGGCTCTTTCCCGAGCACGGCTTTCTTTGCTGGCTGGCGGCCGTCTACTACTTTGCGAACGTCAGCTTCTCCCGCATCTACCTGGGCATGCACTGGATTGGCGACCTGATCGGCGGATGGGTGGTCGCCTTCTTCAGCATTCTCTTTCACGTTGCCTTCCTTGATCACTGGGAAGCGTACATTATCACGTGGAAGAACCCGCCGTGGTGGGCCTTTTTGCTGCTCTACATCACCTTTCATGTGCTGTCCATGGCGCACGCGACCCCGCACGACCCGTGTCCGTGCTACGTCGACAGTCTGCGCTTCTGCGGCGTCATGATCGGCTCCTGCCTCGGCTTCTGGTGCTTCTACTCCACCTACGGCACCCTCTCTGCGCGTGCGAAGCCTGAGCATCTGGGCGACGTCCTCTTCTCGTGGAGCTTCCTTGGGCAGTGGGCGACCTGCATCATTATCGTCTTCGCCAGCAAGGAGCTCTCCTCGCTGGTTGCGGGGGTGGTGCTGAAGTACATGTTCAAGGCACTCGCTGGTGTCTACGCCATGCAGGTACCGCGTCCGCTGCGAAGCGCCTACCTGGCCGTGGCGAAGGCGGTGGGGTGGACGACGCTCGGCAACGAGAAAGGGTCTCGCCGGTACATCCCTTTCACCGCCAACAACTCTTTTTCGTTTATGCGGAACGGCAGCTTCAGCGACGCGTCGAATCACGAGGGCAACTCCGGCAACAGAGGCGCCACCGCGGCAAACGCGAACGCCGCCGTGCGTGGTGAGACGCCGGCGATTGAGGAGCCGGATGGCTACATTAGCAGTCAGCAGGTGTGGTCACTGCGCACGCATCGGCACTGGTGGCTGTGGGACGTCCACAAGCGCAGCATCTCGTACGCTGTGACGGGCTTTGTAATTGTGTTTGTGTGTCAGATGTTGTTACACGAGTGGTTCGGAGTAGAGCAGACAGTGGATGGGCATGCAGCACAACCAATTAAACCGGTGTCGCTTTTGTAAATGAAGAAAAAAGAGGGAAAATCATTTGAAGAAGGTCTTTTTTTTTTTAATAGAAAGCTTCTCTTGTGTCATGGTCAACACTTTTGGGAGAAATCTATCAAACCAATAGATGATTTTATGGAACTTTTTCCTACCAGCTGCTGACAACATGACGCATATTTCAGACCGCCTCACTTTTTTTTTACAATTGCCTTGCTGTAATTCTTGTTTATAATACATTTTCTCCTTTCCTTCGTAGGCGTACCGCGACCGAGCTCCTTGCTTTTTCTCAGTTTTGTTTTGTTCTTTTCTTTCTCCTTTTTGGTTTTGTTGCTGCCATGCATTGCTTTTTTTTTCCACTTATGCTTATATTGAACCCAACTCGCACGCATCTCCCTCTCCATCAAAAGAGAAGTCTGCCTCGTGAGGTAATTTTATGCTTTTTAAAGATTTTGCAGACCTTTCACCTCTCTCTCCGTCTTTTCTTAGGTTTTTTTTCCTACCACTTTTCCCCTTCCCAACAATCCGTATTTTCGCTGTGCTGTTTCGGCTGAAACTGAGCCTTTTTTTTTCATATTTTTTTTTTGTACGTGTCCAACCCAATGTGTCGGTCATCAGGATCGTTTTTTGCCTTGTGTGGTCGGCTCGCCAGCTCTTGTGAATGTTGGCTAGAAAGGAGCATTCCCCCCTTTATTTGTAAACCTAATTATTTCCTTTGAGCCACATAAAAAAACAAAAATTGAGATTTAAAAGCTACTAAGTGCTGCGACAAAGTGAGCCTTTAATTATTTTTCTGATAACTGTGTTGCTGCGATCGCTTCACTTTTCTTTATTTATGCACTAAACGCTTTTGTAAAAAGCACCGGCATCACGATTATTTAGTGCGTACCGAACGTGTTTTTTACAGAGGCCTCCGCGAGTTTAAATCGATGTGCGTGGCTACCCCTCTTTAATCAGCGCGTGTTTTTCTTTTCTTTTTGCGGTTGTTGTTGATGTTGTTTGTGTCTCTTTTTCTTTTAATTTCGCGAAAAAGCAAAGCAAAGACGCCGACAAGTTTAACGCGTCTTTTTTGGTTCTCTCCAGCTTATGTGGTCATTGTTGTGGAAAGTCGTTGCGGACAGAGTGGTAAAGGAGAGAAAAAAAGCGGCGAACAGTATACAATTGAGTTGACAAACCTCTTTGCTTTTGTTGTGCCCGAATTATCGCATTATGCGTTGAGGAAAACTCAGCATGATCTTCTACCGTCAAGCTTCTTCATCTTTTTTGTTATGTTGATCTTTTCTTAGTTGTACCCCCTTTTGTTTGTTCAGAAAAGAGTTTTGTTAAACGTTCTTTTTCCCCTTGTGCAAAGAGTGTTAAAACCACTTCTCGTGGTGTTTTGATACGCTCCTTTTTTTTTTCTCTGCTAAAAAACGTTACGCCCTTTTTTTTGCCGTCAAAAGTACCGCTGAAAATCGTTAATTTTTCTGTCTAGTATTGCTTAGCGCAACTGACGAAAATGCAGTGGGAAGAGGCACTTCGATGTGCGCGCTCATAAGCTAACATACGTTGTGAGAAGTGATTGAAACGAAATGTAATGTAGTTTTTAAACCCTTAGTTTCGTTGCCTAAAAGCAATCGCTTTTCTTTTTTGACAGCCTTTTAAATCTTTAGATAGATGAATACCAAGGCACCTTTTCTCTCCGTTGCTATTTCTGTGAAGAAGATACTCAAAAAAGGAAAAACAAAGAAAGAGCTAGACTCTTTAACAGCTTCTGTTGCTTGCTTCGAACATGCCCTTTTTGCTTTTTGTCTTTTCGTTTCGGGGTTCAGCGCACTGCGCTGCGGCTTCTCAATGACAGCGCACACTTCCGCTTGAGGGAGTTATTTTTGAGCATAATAAAGCTTCGCAAATTTCCGTTTTTGCCGCACATTTCGTTTTCTTTGCTGAAGAAACCTGCAGACTGTTGGTAGCGAAATAGTGCTTACACTTCAGTCGTCACTGTTGTATCAGTTGTTGTGATGGGTAGTTTGGTAGGAAAGTGAGGCGTTTGTTGTTAAAATGAAAACAAGAGGATTATCTGTGTTGGCGCCTTTGGTGTTCCTTCATCATTGAAAAAGGTAAAAGGCGGACGGGGGAAAAACTGTTGCGCACACATGTTGCCTGTCATATTGCTTTTTCTTTTTTTCTATGTGTGTGTGTGTGTTTGTGTGTTTGTGAGGTTTCCTTCTTTTCATTTCGAATGCCGACAAATGGAGAAACTGAGAGGATGTATTAATAGTAAAAATACAAAAAAATGATGAAATACGTGATAGCTGCTTGGCTTTCCGCTTTTTGCGTGCGTGTATGTGCTCTTTGTATCTTTTCATAATTCGAATAATGCTAGTTTTTGCGTTTCTTTTTTGTTTTCTGGGTTTTGTGTGACTGTTCACGATCTGCACGCACGATGCTTGTGGCGCGCACGGATAAAGGCTTCTTAGTGCGGTGTCCTCCCACGCTTTGCTAAGATAAGCACATAATACTGTATTCTTAGTTTGCTCACTATAATGACATGTAAACGACGCAGTTAAAAAAAAAAAAAAACGAGGTTTAATGATTAGGGGGTGATGGCGTGTGTGACAATTGTGTGCGCAGTCCACACACACACAAAAAAGTTTGTCTCTTGCTTGCGTGTGTGCACATCGCTGTGAGGAAAAAGGTTATGAAAACACCAAGAAAGAGCGAGAAAATAGCTGTTTTTTTTTTTTTTTTTAGTGTGTCGTCACTCGGTTATTAACAATTGTCTTACACTGTCAAACAGTGGCAACCAACAGACAGGCTTTTTGTGCTGTGCTGCCTTTTGAGTTGTATTGTGCGTTATTATGCGACAATAAGCTATCCGCAAAGCGGTCGCTTTGGTTAGCAGACACACCTTAAAATTCGATTCTCCCTTTCCGCCCAACTTCTGTTTTGGTCTTTTTAAAAAATAACAGTAATAGTAAAAGGTTAGAGGTCGCGCGAATACCTTTGCGGAAGGAAGCATCGCACCTGCACTGAGTGACGAGAGCAGAGTAGCAGTTAGCATCCTCTATTCTTTTCGTACTTTTAGGTTTTTGATATTTTCAACAGAAGAAGAATCAAAACACACACTTTAGTCTCGTTTCATTTTTTCCTTTTTTTTTTGTTTAATTAGCCATGCTGCACGCGACCCCCATCACCTTGGCGTCCAGCGCCAAGGGTTACATGAACCGTGTCATGGTGTACGCACACCGCCGGCGCAAGGCGCGCTACCTCGCCCCAAAGAACGCGCACGTCCGCTCCCCACTCGCCAACAAGCAGCCGGAGGAGTACGCGAACACGTGGGACCCTCGCTCCGGCGTGGAGTGGCACAACCGCATGCGTCACCGCGGCCACTTCAAGCACTGGCCCTGGGCACGCTGGGCGGACGACCCTGTTCGCTTTCACCAGGACGGCGTGTGTCGTCGCACCGTCTCCGCGGCCAGCGCCGGCGCCAACGAGGGTGTTCCGGAGTGGAACTACTACGCCGAGGTGGGCCAAGCCTACGACACGCCGTCGCACTTCCCGCTGTCCTACACGGCACCCTTCATCTACCAGTACACCGCCAAGTCGTGGCCGCGCGAGGACCTGCAGGCGTACCTCGAGCGCATCGAGCAGGAGTCGGGCCTGCGCACCATCGCCGACGCGGCAACGAAGCGGGAGCAGCTGTACGAGTGGTGGCACCGTGCCGCCATGGACGCCATCCCGCTCGGTGTGCTGCAGCACCTCGACCTGGTCGCGGCGGACATTGTGAAGTACAACGAGAGGAAGGCGTTTCGTGCGCAGCGGCATGAGCAGGGAATCCTGCGCACGCGGGAGATGGAGCGCTACTACGCCTTGCCGTACCTGCGCGGTCCGGCGATGCCGGTGGAGCTGGCGCAGCCGACGGGAGAGTACCCGAAGGGCAAGTTCACGGAGATGAATGGCGGCGTGAAGATCCACCCGCTGCAGCGGCCGGATGGGCGGTACACACACAACATGTACCCTGCGTAAAAAGGGGGAAAAAAAAAACGCGCAAAGCGGAAGAGCGGGGAAGGGGAAATGAGGGGGAAAAAAAAAGGACGGCGGCGAGAAACGCAATTCAGAGTCAAAAAGACGGCTTCACGTGAATTTTCCCTCTATTCTTGATTCTTCACCCTCCTTTTTTTTTGTATTCACAGTTTTTGTTTTCGATTTGTTGTTGTTTTGTTGGTCGTTGTTTTGCTTGATTCAGTCGCATGACGTGTTTGCTTTGTGAGAAAGGGAGCGATATACGTTCTGTTAATCTGAGTCTTCAATGTGGGCGAAGCGGCCTGCGTGCGCGCACGGTCGTAATGCGTGGAAGAAGTATTGCTTAGCCGCAGACTGTCAAGCAGTCGTTCAAAAAAAAAAAAAGTAATTTTTGTCGGCGTCGTGTCCACACGATATTTAACGCTGTATCGTTTGCTTCGTATTGCTGAAACTAGTGGTCGAATGTTTGGCCTTTATCTTTTGCTGGCTTTCAAACGTAAAGGTGCGTTGCAGTCAAATAAAAGCGCATGTGCGCAGCTATTGGCTGCTGTAAGGAGCATTTGCAACGTGTTTCGACAAAAAGAATGTGAGTCCGCTTTGACGGTTTTGAATTACACAGCTGATGTGGCTAGGATTTAGCTCTGTCTACACCACCTTTCGCTTTTTTGTTTCTGTTTAGTGTGCCGCACTTTCAAGAGGCGAACAGCGTCGCTCGACGTAGTCAAACGCTGATATCAAAGTGCGCGGGCAAAAATGTATTTCACTTTTTCTTTCAATCTTCTTCTTTTCTCCCAAATGCTTTTGCTGCATTTCGTTCTTCTACGTTCCCTCAGGAGAAGTCTAATTACGCTTCTTGTTATTGCTGCTGTTTTGTTTTTGTAGTGAACGACAACAAGACAACACCTTTTCAATTGTTGTTTGGAATCTTCGCAGTGAATGCTTTAAAACCACTGCCAATTTGGTTCACAAGTCTTTCCACTTACTTCAAAACAAACGGCCTGAGGATCGTCGTTTTTTTTTTTTTTTTACCCTCCTTTCATCGGAGCATTCCAAATCACAGTTTCTGCACTCTATTGTCTGCACTACATTCGATTTATTCTTTTTTGTACATCATCGACTGCCATCTTCGTTTTTCAAAACACTGTTTTTTTTTTTTTTAGTTTCTTTTCCTCCATTGTACACAGCATGTGGGGCTTTCTTAGTGACGTGCGCGAATCGGTGCGGCAGGTCATGGCACCGCCTCCAGGCACGGCCCACGGCAGCAATAAGAACAACAACAGCGATCCCTCAGCTGCTGCCTCCACCGGAGCCGGCACCACCACCGCGGGCACGTCCAACGGCCTCGAGGAAACCGTCAACGGACTCACCTCGGAGCTCTTCCGGCTGTGGGGCAAGGTGAACCAGACAGCCACGAAGGTGCTGCGAGAGGCCCTAGACGGTGCCGTCCCTCTGCAGGAGGAGGTCGTGCCACGTCTCTTCACACTGTCAGCGGAGGAGCGGGCTGCGTTGCCGACGGAGGAGCTGCTGCGGCTGCTGATCGACGGCGTCGCGCAGACCTCCGACCGCGCGCGGGAGGCTCTCGAGGAGGCGAACTTTCTGCTGAGTCTCAGCATCGAGGAGCAAATCACCCACACGAACGACTATGTGGCCTGCTACGAGTGGTGGGACCGGACGGTGAATCGCCGCCTCATCGCCTGCCAGGACATCATCCAGCACCGCTTTCCGGTGCCAGAGATGTCGGCGGAGCAGGCGACCATGGTGCAGAGTCTCACCGCCCGCATGGATGCAATTCGGCGGGACTCGACACAGCCCATGGCCGCGGTGGCCGCACGTGGGCGGCTTCTAAAAGACGAACGCTACGATCTTTTGCGTTCGTTGCC
>JASAOP010002727.1:0-64479 GCA_030849055.1 Crithidia thermophila
TGCCGACCTCCGGCGAGGGCACGAGTGAGAGCACCCCGCTCAACATCCCCGTCCCCACCTCCCTCGCCCAGTCGCAGTTCCACGTGGGCCGCCGCAGCGAGGAGAGTCCGTCGGTGCGGCTGGCGATGCCCACCCCGGCTGGCGCCCTCGCCTACACCGCAGCCCCGGTGCCGCCACCGCCGCCGCCACCAACGGTGAAGCCGACGAGCACCGGCAGCGGCGGCTTTAGCATTCCGGCCCCGCCACTGCTCACATCATCCAGTAGCACCACCACCACCCCAGCGCCACCAGTGACTCAGCCCTACGCCCCCAGCACGGCGGCGGCGGCGCCTGTGGCCGTCCCGAGTGTGCCGGTCCCTGTGCCCGTTGCAACGGGTGCGCCGGCGGCTGTGCCGGTGCCGGCGGCCGCGCCGTCTGGTGGGCCGGCACCGATTCCCATCCCTGTACCAACGCTCGGCGTGCCAACGGTGCCGATGCCGACGCCAACAAAGGAGAGCTCGCGCTCCCGCCACAGCCACCGCTCGCGGTAAGGAGTGGAGGGTGGTGCGCCACAGAACAACGCACTTCTTTCTCTCAAAGTGGACAAAAACTTGCTGTTATCACGTGGCTTTGAAATATTTTTTATAGTATTGATTGTGCAATTTAGAGACCTTTTTTCCCGAGTGGAAGCCGTTTTTTTTTTTTTAATTTAGATTGATAGAGGTGATAAATGAAAAAGGTTCGATTTTTTTTTTCTGCTTGTACATGTACGTTGTGGCTGTTTTTTTTTTTGCGTTTCCTTTAGATTTCTCTTTCGTTCTTTCGAAGCTGTTTGATGGTTGTGCCAACTGATTCTCTGTTTTTCCGTAGCTTCTTCTTCCACAAAAAAAAAAAAAACACAACAATAAGATTTTAAGCAAGGTAGCTGTTTAGTGTATGTTGTTACTTAAAAGAGAGCGTAAATTGTGAATGCCAAAGCTTTTTGTCTTCTTCTTCTTGTAAACCAAAAATAAAAAAAAAACGTTTTCTTCCTCAGTGAGAGAAAGGGGGGAAAAAATCACAAGCGTGAAGTCCACCTGTGCCACCAACTAAAGGAGGGATGAAGAGTAAACACAGAAAACCCCGTTCCAATTTGCTTCTACATCGTCACTTTCCTCCCTTGATTCTTTTTTCCCTTTCAAAAGAGACTCTTATTTATCTATTCTACAAGCGAAGAGGTGGCCTTTGATGATACCTCATCCTGAGAATTAGAATAAAAAAATTTGCTTCATTGCATCACATAGATATCCAGGAAGTGGAATAGAAAGTGCCAGCAGGTGGAAGGACGCTTCGACTGCAGTGGTGTAACAACTAATTAAAAGAAAATTCGCGAAGGCTAAATTTGCTGGCCTATGTCCACGTCATCGTCGTCTACGTCATCGTCGTCTGCGACGGCGTCACCGCCGTTGCAGCACTTCGGATGTGAGCAGCTGCGATCGTACGCGTACTCGCTGCCGTGCAAGCGCGCCTTCCATCCGACGCTCACGCATCAATTTGAGCTGGAGTGGCCGTGGCCGGCGGTGCCATCAGAGCCGTCCGCAGTTGTCGACAGGACGGATGCCCAAAAATCGCAGCTGCTGTGGCGCGAGCGGCGACAGTACGGCTGCCCCACGAGCATTCTCGACTTCTCCAGCGATCCGTTTCTGGGGCAGCTGGAGACCCGCCGCACCGGCTTTCTGCTCACCC
This sequence comes from Crithidia thermophila, assembly GCA_030849055.1. NCBI lineage: Eukaryota > Euglenozoa > Kinetoplastea > Trypanosomatida > Trypanosomatidae > Crithidia > Crithidia thermophila. Next base: position 1,705 of record JASAOP010002727.1, read on the forward strand.
CAGGTCACCGCATTTTGCTGCCCCTTGCTTCCATCGGCGAGCCGGAGAAGCTGCCAGATGGGGCGGGAACGGCGTACTGGTGCTCCCCGTATCGAGCCCCCACGGAGACCGCTGAGGCTGCGGCTGCGGCTGTGGGGTTAGCCCCGCCGGCTTCTTTGCCACCGCCACCGCCACCGCTGCCGTGCTGTGCGGAACTTGTCGTGGGCGAGGTGCGTGCCGTGGAGAAGGTGATGCGTCGCCGCCGCGAGGCTGCCCGATTTAGTCCGCCGCACCTCCAGGCCAACATGCCCGCGAAGACAGAACTGCCGCCTCCACCATCGCCACCGATCAGTGCAGAGGCTACGCCTGCTGCGCCTGCTGCGGCGGCGGTGCAGAGTTTTTTCTTTTACACCGTCCCGTATCGCGTCCGCTGGCTCTCCCAGCTGCCTGGCTGCATTGCGGTTTCCTTGCCATGTGAGGAGCGGGTGGTGACGCTGCACGCCCCGCACACGCCAGCGCCGCCGAACACCGCTGGGGCAACGGCGGAGGGTGACGAGGCCGGCGTGCCCTGCCCGATGGCGCTGACGGGCAGCTTTGCACTTCCTCGCGGGGTGGTCCCGCTCGACGTGGCGGAGGTGTACGACCGCCCCTTTCTCGCCATCGGCACGCACGACCACGGCGTACTCGTCTGCAGCCTTCACACGGCGACTGGCGCAGTGGAGAGCGTTGTGCGGTGCATCTCGCTGAAGGGCTGCGCGGGCTCCTATTTTCCCGTCACCCGCCTCCTCGCCCTCTTCCCACCACAGCCAGACACCGCACCGCGCCGCAAGCGTCGGTCGTCGGCTCGCGCAGGCACGGAGGCGTCGGCCTCGAGCCCAGCGTGGGTGTCGCAGGCGTCCGCGCTGGACAGTCTGCGCGACGGCGTGCTGCTGTGCGCGACGCCGTACGAGCCGACGGCGACCCTCGTCAAGCTCGACGGCAGCGTGGGCGGCGCGGTGGAGGAGTTGGCGACGCTGCGGGCCGTCGACACAATTCTCGATGTCGGCGCCACGATCCAGCCGAGTCTTGGGCCCGTGCTGTGCACCGCCTCCCGCAAGATTGTCTGGCCGCGCTTCCTCACGAGCGACGAGGAGGAGGAGAAGATGCGGGCCGTGCGAGCGCGGCGCAGCGACGCCGGCATTGCGGAACGGACGTCGCCGCCGGTGCTGTGTGAGCGCATGGCTCGGCTGGACTACCCGCTGCTGCGGCTGATGTCCGGCCCACCGGTGTTGCAGGCCGCCGCGGGCAGCTACGTCAGCCGAGTCGACTACGTGAAGCACTGGCGCTTCGGCGTGGACAACCGCAATCAAATCGTGCTGCTGGACCGCAAGGTGAGTCAGTACGTCGTGCACTCGACATTTCAGCTCTACCGCCGCCGCAGCGAGGGGGAGCGGCAGGCGGCGCCGGCGGGCTCGCTGATCACGGCTGACACCGCCACCGCTGGCCGCGACAGCGCCGCCTGTGCGACGACGAAAGCGGAGGTGGTCGAGGTGAAGAAGGAAATCGTGTCGGACGGCGACGAGGAAGTGAACGCGCAGGCCCCGCCTGTGGCACCTGTGCGGGGTGGCAAACGTGGTCGTGCCGCCCCACCGTCTGCTCCACCAGCGGCGAAGACAACCGCCGCAAAGGGGAAGCCAACGCCGGCCCGCCGCGCGGCGAAGTCGACGAAAGTGGAAGGGGTCTCGGAGGACGGCGACGGTGGTGGCGGTGACGGTGGTGGCGGTGGACTGGTGGGAGTGATGCAGGCATTTGCGGTGTCCGTGCCTTTGGAGGAGGCGTGCAGCGGCGTTGCTGTTCTCTTTGCGATGGACCAAACAATTCAAGTTGCCGCGGCGCACGACGGACATTACGTGTCGGTGGTGACGTGGCGCATCGGCGCGGCGCAGCCACCTCCACCAACGTCATCTTACTTCTGCCCTGTGCTAAAGCTGGATGCGTAGCCTGTCCGAACACGATGAGAAGACAGGGGAAAGAAAAAAAGAAAGAGATATGAAAGAATTGGTGAATGTTTACCCTTTTTTCAAATCGTTTTCCCTTTTTCCCTTGATTGCAAGATCGTTTTTTTGTTGTTGTTTTGTCTTGACCGCTATCAAGCGGTGCATGCGGTGGCTCACACATCCAAGTTACTGTACATTTAAGAACAAAGTCTACCAAAAAAAAAAAAAAAAAAGACGGCGGCTGATCAAGGCGTCGCGCATCTGTTGAGCCTAGTCTGTCAATCCTTTTTTCATTTGTTTAGCACGTACGCACACCTACTTGAACGGAAGTACAGTAGCAAACGTTCTTTACTAGCAGTAAACGCGCGCTTGTGTTGCTTACAACCTCTCCCCGTCGCAAATCTCCGTCTGATGTCCCGATACGGTGACATTAAAGGATGTTTTTCTTTGCGCTATCGTTTTTTTTTTTTAAATTGTTTCCCTGACTGTTTCACTGTCCCCCACCTCCTACTAATTTGCTTCTTACATTTTTTTTTTGCCGCCTTTTGCCGGTATTCGCGTTTCTGCTGTTGACCCTTGTTGCATTCTTGATTGCAAACTTCTCACTCCAAATCCTGGTCTTACTGTTGTTTGCCGTCACATTCCTGTCTTCCAAAAGCAGAACTCTTAGCAGCACGCTTACGTACGCACGCACACACGCATTTTTGGGTAGCCATCAATAGGCATTTCAAAGAAACGTGTCTTTGTTGATTTCTTTGTTGTCTTTGGTCTACTTGTTTTTTTTTCCTCTTTTTTGTTCTTCCTGACCGCATCGCGGAAACAAACAACTGTTGGGCGTGACAACATTTTTGTAAAACGCGAAAGATGGAGGAGTTTTACGGAGTGGAGGTGTTCGTGGGGAAAACCGTCAAGCCGAAGATCGCGGAAGATCGTGTGCTGCACATCACGCAAGTGGCACTGCCACCTAACGCCACGCACCCCATCACGCTGCTGGTGAAGTCGGAGGGGAAGACGTTTGTGCTGGCGACGCTCAACCCGCAGCAGGCGCTGTACCACATGAACGTGGACATGCTGTTCGGTGGCAAGCAAGACCTCAGCTTCACGTGCGAGGGAGCTGCTGGGGCGGTGCACCTGGTCGGCTACACGCAACTCGCGGAAGAGGAAGTGGAGGAGGAGGACGACGACGACGACGACGAGATGTACGACGAGCACATGCTGGACGACGCGGACGAGTGAGGCAGCGAGACGGACACGAGGTAGCTGTACATGCTTGAGAGCAAAAAAAAAAAATAGAAAGGAACACCACTTTTTGAGACGTGCGTTTGATTCATCTGAACACGTTATTTTTTTTTTTCTAATCCTTATTTTTGTTTTTGTCGTCTTACCGATACCGTTGCTGATGCTGTCAAGAGGATGGTTGCCCTTTGTTCCTCCTTTAGCTCAAGCACTCTCGAATTTTTTCAAATCGTCATCGCCGCTTTTTCTGTTACTTCTTTGTTTCTGTGCTGCGGGCGGTATTCAAGTGTACGAAGCTGTTTTTTTTTTTTTTTTGCTAATCGGTGAAGCTTTTAATCGATTAAGACGCTGCCAGCCTGATTTGTGGCAGTTGAAAACAACAACAGTGTAAGTGAAGTAGAGAGAGAGCAGCTACTTCTAAAAAAAAAAAGAAAAAAAGATGATATTATTTAAATGAACAAAGTTACTCCTTAGAGCAATACCCTTTTTTTTGCTGAAGTTGGTTCCGAAATTTGTTGTCGCGCGGTATGTGCGAAAGAGCGTGGCAGACAAGGGCAGCAAGGTTAACGTGTTCTCTATTGAAAAGCCTGACTGATCAAGCAAACCCTTTTCACACTGTTCACGTAATGAATTTTCTAGCTGCGATCGCGTGACTGTCACCGAAAGCATGTTCAACGACTCAGTGGGTGTGTATTTCCCGCCTGAGAATGCATGAACAATGAAGAAGCGCGTTGCAGAAGATGTGGTAGCCGTTGGGGCCGTCATCTGCGCCATCACTTTTCCACTTTTACTTCCCACTCTCTCAACTTATTGTCTTCTCTGTTCCTTTTCCTTTCTGTTCTCGACGATTGTCCTGTGATACGCGTGGTGCTTGACCAACGCAACACCCACGACAACTGTCATACGCTGCGTCTCTCTGTTTGTATCTTTTTCACCATCGCCGTCACTCATTAACTCTGGTTGCTTTTTACCACCCACTGTACCTCAAAGTAATTTATCATCCCCTTATTTTTCTACGTTTCACTCAACGCAGTTTTTCTTCTTTCTCGCTACCAACCAGATCCTTATTATTAATATTTGTTCCAAGTTATCAAAGGACAAGTTTTACTTCTTCTCTCTTTTCGAATTTCTCCAACATACACACACACCCAGACACTACACAGTAATCAGCATGGAGGGCTTTTACGGTCTCGAGGTTGCTGCGGGCAAGCAGGTGAAGCCGAAGATCCCGGAGGAGTGCGCGCTGCGCGTGACGCAGCTGGCGGTGCCAGCGAACGCGTCCGGCGCTGTCTCGCTGGTGGTCGCCTTCGAGGGCAAGCAGTTCACGATTGCTACGCTCGACCCCAAGAAGGGCGTGTACCAGATGAACACCGACCTCGTCTTCACCGAGGCGCAGGACGTGTCCTTCACGGCGCAGGGCGCGGGTGCGGTGCACGTCACCGGCTACGTGCAGCCCGTCGGCAACGACGACATGATGATGGACGCGATGGCGGGCGAGAGCGGCGAGGAGGACGAGGAGGAGAGCGACGACGACCTCGAGGAGGCGTCGGAGCCCGAGAGCCACGACGCCGCCGCCGCCGCCGCTGCGGAGGATGACGAGAGCGACGATGACGAGGAGGAGGACGACGATGAGGAGGAGGAGAGCGGTGCGGAGGAGGGCGACCTGCCGGCTGCCGGCAGCGAGGACGACAGCGACATGGGCGATGATGAGGAGGTGGATGAGGAGGAGGATGATGAGGAGGATGATGAGGAGATGGACGACGACGAGGAGGGCGATGACGAGGAGGATGACGATGAGGAGGAAGATGACGATGAGGAGGATGAGGACGAGGACGAGGATGACGACGACGAGGTGCCGCAGAAGTTCCAGCGCACGGAGCGTGGCGGCTTCCGCGGCGGCCGTGGCGGCGATCGCGGCGGCTTCCGTGGCGGCCGTGGCGGTGACCGCGGAGGCTTCCGTGGTGGTCGCGGTGGTGATCGCGGCGGCTTCCGTGGTGGTCGCGGTGGTGACCGTGGCGGATTCCGCGGCGGCCGTGGTGGTGACCGCGGTGGCTTCCGTGGTGGTCGCGGTGGTGACCGCGGTGGCTTCCGCGGCGGCCGTGGCGGCGATCGTGGCGGCTTCCGTGGCGGCCGTGGCGGCAACCGTGGTGGCTTCCGCGGGCGTTACTAAGCTCGTTGGTAACACAACGGTGCTTGCTGGCAGCCGGTGGACTCTTACACCGAAAGCATAGTTTTGTGCCTAGGCATTTCTACATCAATCGATGCTAGAGTGCCCTTAAGCGCTGGCTACAACACTGCCGCGAGCTCGTCATCTCGTGAATCTGATGAAAAAGGCCAGAAGACACTTTAAAAAACTAAATAGTGGGCTAAGTTTTGTATGTGGCGCGACAAAGATCCAAGCAACACTGCGATACGGTTTTCTCCGTTTGCAAGTGTTGCATGCAAAGCACCGCCGCCGTTTCCTTTGTGCTCCACTTACATACAGATGCCGCCAAAGTAGTCAGATTCCGTCGATCGTTCCCTTTTTTTTTGGTTTCTTGTTGTCTTTGGCTCCCTCCAAATGAAGCGGATCGATGCTTTGTTCAACGCATCGATCGCTTTCTGTATAACTCCATTTCAATGTTTGGTCGCCTGTGAGATTCACCTCGCTTCTATATCAGTTAAATTTTAAATACATAATATATTTTTTTCTTTATTTTAATTGTGTCAAAAAGTCGAAAAAGAGGCAAGCCAGAAGCAACAGCAATGTTCACGCGCTCTGAGGACAGAAAATCCCACAACTGCTGCGCTTCTATTAATCCTAGCAAAAAAAAAAGGAAAAATAATAATAACAATCGTTCGTTTTGCTAGGTAGACAAGCAGCTGTTCTCTTTGAATATGTGGGAGGACGAAGTGTTTACTGTTTTCCTCTACAACGCTGTAACAAAGAGAGGTGGTGCGTCGTAAAGTGTCTCAGCAGCTGCCCCTTTTCGTTATTGTTGTGACGCCCCTTTTCTGTTTTAATTCTGGCTTTTCATCTTTTAAGACTCTTTTTTTTTCTTTTTCTGTATTCATCTTTGTCTTTTTTTCCAATTAACGTGTAAATGCGGTAGCCTCCATGATTAAAAAAAAAAAAAAAAAAGAATCCCTGCTTATCGTCGCCTTTTTTTCCCTTTTTTTTTAAGCGCGACAAGCACAATGAGATGGCCTTCAGCCGATAAAAAAAAATTGAAGCAAAGGCAATGTAACAGATTTATAAAGTAAAAAGTCTTACGAACTACCACCTCCTGCCTGCACGTTTGATTAAACAGGGTGTTGCGCATGAAAGCGAATACAACTGTTGTCTTTGGCACAACAAAAAGAAAGAAGGAAAAAACGAGTTGTGGGCTGTAAAATGCCAACTTTTCCTTTTTCGTGCTCTCTTTAGAAATAGTCGTTTCCGAAATAACGAAATGGGACGGAGACGCACAAATAAAAACGGAGAAAGAACTGAGGAGGGCTTCGTAACTCAACTCAAAGTGCTTCTCCACTTTTGTGCTCAGCTTTCTGTAATGTTTTTTTTTTTTTTAATTGCACTTGAATTGAATGGCGCAATTTCTATCAATGTAGATTTTGCCCTACTCCATTTCAGTGTGGCAACTACCGTTGTTGCATGTTCCTTTTCTCCACTTTGGGAAGAAGGCCATGAAGTGAAGACTACGCTCTGCTGTGGAGGTCCCGTATTCAACTCTCGCTTTGTTTTCTCCCTCCTCTACTTCTTTTGGTTTATTAATAAAACATACTTGCATGCAAATATGATTGTCTTGGCGACTACATCTTTTTTTTTTCCTGGAAACGAACGGTAGACTGTTGTACCCACAGAATACTAGCTGCAATATCAGCAACACGCGACGCTGAAACCCATAAAAAAGTGTTTTTTTTTCCCGTTAGCTATTTAGTTTCTCTATTTGAAGCCAGCCTTTTCTTTCTCGCAAACTCCATCCAGGCTTACAGTTTGCGATACCATACATTGAATTTACACAATAACCAAAAAACAGAACGACAGAAGAATTCAGTAAGCATGCAGGAGTTCCACGCGTTCATGGTGTCTCCCCAGAAGGAGCACAAGCTGGAGATCCCGGAGGGCTGCGGCTACCACCTCTCCATCGTTGCCCTGCCGCGCGGCGCCAACGGCAAGACGACGGTGTACGCCGCTGTTGACGGCAAGTCCTTTGTGATTGGTACGCTGGACTCACAACTGAACATCCTGCAGGTGTCCACCGACCTCATCTTCAACTACCAGCAGACGGTCACCTTCTTCGCGAAGGGCAGCGCCACGGTGCACTGCGTCGGCTACCGCCAGGCCCTCGACCTTGACGACGACGACGATGACGATGCGCCGTTTGCGCTTGGCGAAGACGACAAGCAGGCGGCTGCGGCAGTGAAGCTGCCGGTGGAGGCTGCGGAGGAGGCTGCGGAGGAGTCTGATGAGGGCGAAGAGGAGGAGGGGGAGGAGGAGGAGGAGGAGGGGGAAGAGGAGGGTGAAGAAGAGGAAGAGACCGATGACGAAGAGGAAGGTTTGGAGGGGGACGAAGACGAAGAGAGTGATGACGAGGAGGAGGATGAGGAGGTGGACAGCGACATTGCGGATGTTCCTGCCGGCATGAAGGCGCAGCACGTCGATCCCACGGCGCCGTCCGATGAGGAGGAGGATGACGAGGAGGATGACGAGGAGGATGACGAGGAGGATGATGAGGAAGAAGACGATGAAGAGGATGAGGAAGTTGAGGAGGGTGAGGAGGATGAGGATGAGGAGGAGGATGAGGAGGGCAGCGACGACCTCGCCGCGATGGACGACGAGGAGGATGACGACGATGATGAGGAGGAGAGTGAGGAGGAGGAGACGGCGCCTGCGGAGCCGCCCATGAAGGCGGCTCGTGCGGAGACACCGTCTCCCGTGAAGGGCTCGCCTCAGCGCTCCAACAATGGTTCTCCCCAGACTCGTCCGAGCGGTGGTTCTCCTCAGGGCCGTCAGAGCGGCGGCTCTCCTCAGGGCCGTCAGAGCGGTGGTTCCCCTCAGGGCCGTCAGAGCGGCGGCTCCCCTCAGAATCGTCAGAGCGGCGGCTCTCCAAAGGGCCGTCCGAGCGGTGGTTCCCCTCAGGGTCGCCGCAGCGCTTAATGTCTAAGACGCACAAGAGCTTTCTTTTCTTTGGTAAAATCTCAAAACAGTCGCCCGCTCCTTTATTTCCTTGTTTGTTTTAAGTTCCCTTTTTGTCATGAAATGGATCTGCTGCGTAAAGTGATTGAAAGTTGTTGTCATACGTTTTGTTAGTGTTTTTTTTTGTTGTTGTTGCAGAGTGGTCGTTTCTATTGAGAATCAGCAGTTTGTCGCTGATGTGCAGCTTCATCCTCACAAGTTTGCGCACTCTCACACGCTTTTTTTTTTTCCTTGTCTGCTGGTTCAGGCGATTGGCAAAGGCTTGACACGAAAAACGAAAAGAAAAAGCCAGCAACAACCGGGAAAAAAATTGTGTCTGCCTTTATTGTAGCGATTGCGTGTAATGTGAGAGGGGAAAAAGTGACAAAGGTTGATTTTTAGACCAAGGAAAAAAAACAAAGAGGACATCATAACGGACAACAGCAGCGCGGTTTTTTCCGTCGTGTTTTAAACACCGAGTGGAAGGTTCTGCGTTGTTGGCAAATAATTGTACGCCGATTAAGTTAAAGTGTCTCTTCTTTTTTAATCTTTTTTTCTTTTCACTTTCTCTTTTCGTTGTTTTCATCTGAGCAGCTGTTGCTTGTCTTGAGTGCTGCGTACAAAGAGACCGAGGTACGCCGTTGCTAGCCGAACTCTTTACGTTGATTAAGTGTGAGGACGAATACGGTAAGATGCATATTTTTAAACCTTTCAAAGCTCTGTATGCCTTGGAAGCAATGCCTGTAAGGTGAGCATTATTGAAAACAGGTGGATGAAAAACTAATTAAAAAAAACGCAGCAGAACAAGGTTTCAAGCAATTTTCCTGACGTGCTAAGTAGGATGTTTATTTCTGGAAAGTATAATGTGCGCGTTGGCGTTGCGTCAATGCCGCCATGAAGTGGAAAAAACCCCATTTTTTTTTGAGGTAATGGAGCAAGCGAATAACAAAAGAGAGGAGAATGTCTGTCTTTCTTTTTTTACTCTGCGGTTGGAGCGTTAAGCTAATCTGTTTTATGCACGTCAACTCGCTGCGCAACGTGGTACACTTGGACGCGAATTGTTACCTCATTAGCGTAGCGGATGAAGCTTCTCGCGCTTTTGTTTTGGAAAAAATGGTTGTATAGAAACGGACACAGCACCTCTATGAACACGTTTTTTATTGGAAATGGTTTGTCTCACATAACACAAATTTACCTACTTATGCCCTCCTTTTTTTTTTTACTTTTTTTTACTAACGGTCAATTTGATTAGAGTATTCAGCATTAATTAAACTATTTGCGAAAGAAGCAAGAAACAACAACAACAAAGTTGCGAACGTTTTTGCTTTTTTTTTTCTCTCTACGTCAATAGGCGTATTCTCTTTACAAATAGCAAAACCCTCACTTTTTTTTTGTCTTGATTCGCACTAACCTTTTCGAATTTCAAACGGTTGTAAAAAAGTCATTTTCAAACCTTGTTCTGAAGTTTTTTTTTTTCAACGCTTAAGTGTTGCACACCATGACGACGTTGGCAAATCCCAATCCAATCGTCTTCGAACCTACGGCGGATGCCCTACACGAGCGCAGCGCTGAAGAGCGTCGTGCTGAGGACGACGATGGCGTCGAGGACCCCATCGACGCTTACGAAGTGTTTGAGATGATCCGCCGCATTCGCGATCCTGAACACCCCAATTCGCTGGAGCAGCTAAAGGTGGTGGAGCCGTCGCTTATCACCGTCAACTGGAAGAAGCGCCACATCAAGGTGCTCTTCACCCCGACCGTGCCCCACTGCAGCCTGACGACGCTGATCGGCTTGAGCATTCGTCTGCAGCTCGACCGGTCGCTGCCGGAGTACACGAAGGTGGACATCTACGTCACCCCGGGCACCCACGAGCAGGAGGAGCAGGTGAACAAGCAGCTCAACGACAAGGAGCGCGTGGCGGCTGCGCTGGAGAATCGCAATTTGCTGAATGTGGTGGAGTCGTGTTTGAACGAGTTCGATGAGTGAGTCGAGAACGCTAGTAGAATGCAGTATGCCTGCACTGCCGGTGACGCAGGAAAGCACACAGGGAAGTAGTAAACGAGAAAAAACCTGATTTGCAGGATCAATTTTACATTTTTTCATCGTTGCATTACTACGTTGCAAGCTGCGTTTCGTCTCTGGTTTTCTTTCTGTCTCTTTTATGATCGATGTTTTACCCATGTCGTGGTAAACACTCCAAGAGGAGTTTTCTCTTCAATTATTGCACTTTTTTATTGAGTATGTCTGCTTGTCAATTGTTAACTTTCTTCTATTTGTGAGCTGCCTCAGCATCAGCTATGACAGTGTTTCTCACAACCCTTTCCTAACAAAAAAAAAATCAATAATGCATTTTTTTTTGAGCTTGCCGCTCGCTAGCACTATTGTCATGGAAGTGTAGTAAATGGTGCTATGAAGCTGTTGAGGATCGCAAATATGCTGAGGTCAAAAGCGAAGCTGGAAAGCGTAGTGTGCAGATCTGCTCTTTCAATAAGCAAAAAACAAAAGAAGCTTTTTTGCTTGAAGAGAGAAGCTAAAAAAAAAGGGAAGAAAAGTCTCGCTTGAGGGCATATTTGAGACGAACCAGAAGCATATTGTGAGCAAGAAGCGTTCCACAAAAGCATGACATCCCGGCACTTCTTTTCTCTTGCCCTCAATATTTGCTCTTTATATTCTGAGTTCACTTTTTTTTTTTGTAGCAATCAGCGCACATAGCCGCTGCTCTTTTTGTCGCTTCATCACGGACACAATAACGGGCCGCGCAGAGGCGTAACCACCTCTTACCCGCAACGTTATAAGTTGAATTTTGTTTGTTTGAGAAGTAGCAGGTGGGTTTTTTTATTCTGGTTTTTTTTTCTTTTAAGCGTGCAACTCGCTCATTTTTTTCATTTTGCTTCCACTGACCTTTTTTTATCATTGCTATCTCAATTCTATTGAACAGAGAAATAACTCCTCGATTCCACTTACAGCCAAAACGGAGGACACAAATTACGTAGACCAGAGCATAAATTAGATTGTTACACCACCTACACATACAAAAACAAATTATTAGGACGATACGGTAGAGAGGTGGGGATGAGTCATGCCCCCTCGCTGCCTGTGGTGACGCCACTCTCCAGCGGCACCACCTCTACGTCACGCCACAGTCCGTCTGCGTCTGTGTCCTCGGCGCCGCTGCTCTCGATGCACAGCAGTATCGTCCGACACGCCTCCCAGGAGGGTGGCCACGACACCTCCAGCACGCCAGCGCAGCGCATCCTGTCCTCCTCTTCCTCCTCTCCCTCCGTCTTCACGTGCTCCAGCGTGCCCAGCTCCGTGGAGGCTGCCGCAGCACCACACAGAGACACCCACATCACCGGCACGACAGCCTCAGATGGGCGGCCGGGGCTGCGGAACGCCTGCGGTGTCGTCGCGATGCCGGTAGCCGCGCCGCCGTTGCCGCACAGTGACGAGGATGTGGAGGAGGTGCACAGCTGTGTGACGCTGTCCTCCACACGGACCTCTCCAACCTCCTCGCAGCCGCGGCAAACAACCGAACCGGCGCCTTCGGCAGCCCACACGCGGACGGACGCGGGGGACGGCCATGTACACGCAGATGTTGTTGAAGACGAGGACTGCCACGACGCCCCACCGCTTCTTTCCAGTGGTCACAGCTCCTTCTCCCGACCCCCAACGCAGCAGACGCCGATGCCGCACGTGGTGGGGAGCAGCGAGGCGTCGACGGCGCGTGCGAGCCCGTCCCCGGCTCCCCCGCACGCCGCCGTGACGCCGTCGTGTAGAAATGCGGAGACGCACGCGGGGCACCCCGGCGGCGACGGGCAGCCGCGGCGATCCTATCCGCTGCTGGACTCGGAGTCGAGCGGGCTCGCCTCTCACGCCGAGGCAGGGCTGTTCACGTCACCGCCTCCGACGCAAAACACAACGACGACGACGGCCACGACGAACGCAGACACCACCGCCACCTCCTCCACCTCCCCGTCCCCTTCCTCGGCGGAGGCGGCTGCGGGGCCGGGTGGTGCGACGCCCAGTGTGACGGAGGCGCCGCCCGCTGCCACGGGCGAGGCTGCCCTCTCGGACGAGCAGCGCAGCGCCTACCACCTTGCCGTGAAGGAGCGCCGCAGCATCTTCATCACCGGTGGCGCCGGCACGGGCAAGTCCCACCTGCTCCGCACCATCATCCAGCGGCTGCCCTTCAGCTCGACCTTCGTGACGGCCACCACCGGCATTGCCGCGCTCAATTTGAACGGGACGACGCTGCACAGCTTCGTGGGCTGCGGTGTGCCGGACCGCCACGCGACCAAGGAGAAGATTCTCCACGTTGTGCTGTCCAAGATGCGGTGCGTGCGGAACTGGCGGCTGTGCCGCGTGCTCATCATCGACGAGGTGTCGATGCTCAACGCGGCTTTTTTCGAGTTGGTCGACTTCATCGCCCGGCAGGTGCGCAATCGGCCAGACGAGCCCTTTGGCGGCATCCAGCTCATCCTGTCGGGCGACTTCTTGCAGCTCCCACCGGTCATGAAGGACCAGCGCAAGAACGAGAATCCCTTCTGCTTCGAGTGCGAGACGTGGATCGCCGTCAACCCGAAAATATGCCACCTCTCGACCCCGTTCCGCCAGCGCGACCTCCGCTTCTTTTCCCTCCTCAACGAGATGCGCTTTGGCGACCTGCAGGCCGATTCCATCGCACTGTTGCATTCCATCGACACCACCAACCGCGTCCACTTTGTGCGGCGCGCCAACGAACAAAAGATTACTGTTGGCCTGAAGCGGGAGCGCTCGCCGGATAGTTGCGACGCCGGCGCGGCGACGTCGTCGATCTTCTTTGACCCGGCATCACGCGCTGGGGAGCGGCAGACGCAGCTGGAGCTGGTGGATGGTCTGGGCAACCCGGTGAACGCCCCTTTTGACGGCTACACGATTCTCCGCCCGACGCGCGCGGAGGTGGACGCGCAGAACGAGAAGTTCTTCAACCAGCTCGACACCGAGGTGTACATGTACGTCGGCGCCCACACCGGCGCTGGTACGTTTCCGGAGAACAACCTTTCGTCCGTCGTGCACCTCCGCAAGGGCTGCCGCGTGATGGTGATCAAAAACTTTGATGTGCAGTCGAGGCTGGTGAACGGGAGCACGGGCACGGTGACCGGCTTCGTCAGCTTCGCGCAGCGCTACAACTTCAAGACGCTCAACATCACGCACAGCGACGCTCGCGATATTTGCGTGGGGCGTGGCCGCGACGTGGAGAAGGCACACACGATGCTGCCCATTGTCGCCTTCGACTCCCGCAACCCGCCTGGCCAGGCGACGGTGGACGAGATCGTGGTGGAGCCGCAGGAGTGGGTGGAGAAGGAGGGCTCGCGGACGAAGAGCCGCAGCGTCCAAATCCCGCTGGTTCTCGCCTACGCCATTACGATCCACAAGTCGCAGGGCATGTCGCTGACGCAGGTGGACATCGACTTTAACAAAGTTTTCGAGGCGGGTCAGTCGTACGTCGCGCTGTCCCGCTGCACCGACCTGAAGCGGGTGCGTCTGCACGGCTTCAACGTGCACCTCGTCTCCGCCAACAGCAAGGCGCTGGCCTACTACAAAGCGCTCTCGCTGCAGCAGCGGCGGGTGGAGTGGCAACGGGTGCACACACCGCACATCGTGGCCGCCGTCGAGGACGCTGAGGCGCGCAGCTGCACCCCCTACGGCTACGTGCTGCCCAACGATGCAGAGGTGATGCGGCGCTACGGCGAGGAGGACTCGCGGCGCGGCCCGCCGGTGGAGGAGACCGACGTGGACGGAGGCGTAAAGAGCGAAGATAGTAATGCCAGCGGAGACAGTGAGGCCTCCGCCAATCAACAGCAGGGCGGCAAAGTGACGTCGTCGCAGGCAGCGGCGAAAATGCGCGCTGATATGGCGGCTGCCGTGGCGGTGACCGAGACGCGCCGCCTCGACGATCTGCGCCGCCGCATCACGCCGTATCTGTACATGTCCGACCTGGTGAAGCGGCTGGTGCTGCGGGAGATGCTGCCGCTGCCGCGGGTGCGCAACTCGCGGCTCGTGATGGACATCGACGCGCTCTTCCACCTTGTCACTGGACCGGAGTCGGCGGTCGCCTTCGACGTGCTCTTTGGCGAGCAGGACAACATGATGCGGGTGCCGCTGTGCGTGCAGCAGCTGATCGAGGAGGCGGCCGCCTACCGCAGCACCTCCGCCACTCCGGACCCGCTGCCACCGACGCGACGCCCACACCGCACCGGAGCGGACGACGGCCCGCCATCACCGCCGTCGGTGTCGTTACCGCCCGGTGCGGCGGCAGACGTGGCAGCGCGGCCCGACTCCGCCATTCTCGAGGCCTCCGATGTCGCTGCGGAGGCGCTCGCGGTGATGGAGCGCGCGAAGCAGGATTTCATCCTCGACGTGCAGCGCGAGGAGCAGCGAGCCGCCTTGCCGGAGCCGCGGCCGGAGTGGATGCGCTTTGTCGACGTGCTGCCACTGCTGCGTCGGCCGCCCGCGCCGGAGACCGGCGATGACGCGGCGCCGCTGAGCAGTCAGCGCAGCGGCCTCGACGACGACGCGGAGACGACCAGCGAGGTGAACTTTCTGCTGAATCGCGACCCGCGGGAGACGGTGCAGCACCGCGCCATTCTCGAGTACGCCCTCTTTCTCCGGGATGCCTACGGGGACGATGTGGCGGTGTGCACGGCCTCCATTCTGCTCGCCGCCTACGCCCGGGCGTGGGGGCTGCGTGTGGTGTCCGTGGAGTATCTGTTTTAGTGTTGCTTGCTAGGCCTGGAAACGTGCGACCTGGCGCGTGGGAGGCGAGCTGCAGGCGATGCGTATAGTGGTTGCTTGTTTCAAAAGCAGCTGACGCTGTGTGACGGCACAGATGGCACTGTGGGGTGCTAGAATAAAGCTGCCAGTACGCTTGCACACACTCACACACAGAGATAATAAGGTGTGAATGTTGCAACTCACTTGAATGCGCTTCAGTGGCAAAAAAAAAAAACGCTGTCCGACGCAATGGGGTGAGACATTTAAGAACATCACGAGTTGGGTGGGGAAGATGAGAGTGATACGAAGGCACGCAATAGAGTCATTGTTCTGCTGTCCTTGCACACATAACAACAACAATAAGAAAACACACACAAACGAATCAGTAAAAGATATGGATGCTTGTAAAAGTGATCATTCAATGTAAGTTGACAGCTTTAAGGGGAGTTATGACGAAAGCCTGCGCCATTTAATAACTTGGAAAGTTTTTGAAGCGTTTCTGAGGAGCAGCAAAAGTTCATTGTGTCGCATTCCTTCATCTTTTATGGAGGACAAGAAACTCTTTTTTCTTCGTTCGTTCTATGCTGCTCTCCTGCCTTCCCTTAAAAATCATTATCCTTCATGTCTGTCTGGTGATCTGCACTCCGGCTTCCACTATCGCGTTTCAAAATCAAAGCCTTCATACTTCAAATTGCATCACAGAGCAACAAAAAGAAAAAATATTAACACACATTCAGAAAACCTTCAAAATTCGTATTGCTACCATTTTGTTTTTCCAGCTTTCTCTATATTCGCTCCTTTTTTTCCTTTTTCTATTTTCGCTCCTCTTTCGTTATTGCCTTTCAGCGCCATGTCGACTCCCTCCTGGCGTGCCGAGCACCTGCTCATCAAGTACAGCGGCAGCCGCAATCCGGTGTCGCGCCGCACCGGGCAGGCAACCACGATGTCCTACGATGACGCCGTGAAGGAGCTGGAGCAGTGGCGGCAGGCCATCGTGGCCGGCACCATCACCTTCGAAGACGCCGCGAAGCAGCGCAGTGATTGCGGCAGCTACGCGCGCGGCGGCGACCTGGGCGAGTTTGGACCGGGCCAGATGATGAAGCCGTTCGAGGACGCCACGAAGGCGCTGCAGGTAGGGGAGATGAGTGGGATGGTCATCACGGACAGCGGCGTGCACCTGATCAAGCGCACCGCCTAAGTGCGGGAGGAGTGCTACGTGCGGAGCCATGGCTTTGCAAGCGAGATGGAGAGCAACAGGAACAGCGAAAAGTATGACGGAAACGTTGTGTCTTCTGTTTCTCCTTCCTCCTGTCAAAAGGCGTTTCGTGTACTCAGAATATTTGCGTTCGTTCTCGTTCTCGTTTTTCTTTTTTCTTTCTCTGTTCTCTTCCTGTTGAACTGGGCACGCTGAAAATGTTTTTTTTTTCTCTTGCAAAGCAGGAGGTGCAGGTATTATTCTACACGATTAGACATCTCAAAGAATGGAAAGTGCGTATAATACGAGGAAAAAAAAAACCCATGAGCTTTGGTGTTTTTTTCCGAGCATTCGTGCTTGTGACTGACTTCAGGTTGCAGTTCCGAGATTGGAAAAGAGAGAGACAGGATCGGGAAAATTAAAAGGTCTTTCAAAAAGGAGGGTAGAACAGAAATCGGTGTGTTTCGGCACCTCTCGCGCTCCTTCACCTTTTCTCTTTATTCCGGCGGCAAGTAAACGCTTCTCACTTACGGCGTAAAGCGCTGAGGCCTTTAAAAAGAAAGAAAAAAAAGGAAGGCGTGTGCAACGCTAGCTGCATGCGGTCACGATCGCGTACTTCTTTCTCCCTTTTTTCAACCTTCAAAGAATCGTTTTTCTTCTTTTTTTTTCTACGGTCAAAACACTTAATTTTTTTGTCCGCGCTCTGCTGGTTATCGAAACGTTGCAGTTTCCAATCAAATCTTATGTTCACACCGTAACCGCGTGAGAGTGTCTCTTGCCGTCTCGTGCGGTAAAAAAAAAAAAGCATACGAAAAACGAAAGAGAGAGTTTGAGATAGACTTTCAGATATTTGTAAATCGAATTTGAAGCCATGGCAGTGACAGCTACATCGCAGATTTACATTCGATAGACATGAGTAAACGTCAGTTACGTGATGCGGAGGTGATCGCCGAGCAGGCGGCACAGATACGCGAGCTGCAACACCGCCTGCAGCTCCTACAACGCGACCACGAGGTCCACAGCACGCACTACCGGCACCTGGAGGCGGTGTGCTGGCAGCTGTTGGCGGACGTTCACCGCCTGAAAGTGGAACAGCCGACCAACACATCGTCCTCTACACAAAAAATGGCGGAGGCACTGAAAACGGCGCTGAGTGACGCGACAGCCGCACACACGTCTTCATCACTGCACACGTCGGGGGCATCAGCGGCACCGCCGTGTCCGCGCATGAACGGTCCTTTGCACCTGACCACGCACGATGCTGAAGCCCTGGCGGAGCGCCTGTGGGCGCTTCAGTGCTGGGTGCGCGATCTCACGGAGGGTTTACACGCCTTTCGATCCCCTCGCTCCAATATCCCTGTCGATTGCTCAACACGTTCGCTCGCCAACCGCGAAACACAGAAGCAATCGTCGTCCGTGGCGCTGCAGCGTCTGGTGGACGACCTCTTTCTCCAGTTCACGCAGCTGCAGGCCTTCTTGACCGACACACTGTGGACACCGGCGTTTCCACCTGCGTTGTCGACCCCAGCGCGCAGTGGGAAGGACAGTGCGGTGGAGATGGAGCGGCTGCGCACCATTAATCAGCAGCTGCGGCGGACGCTGCGCGAGTATGAACGCGCCAATCGCCAACGCCGCGGCACCGCAGCACCGCGTGAGGAGGAACGGCAACTTCAGAGGGCATCACCTGTCAAGGCCGTCACCGCAACTCCACGACCCCCTGCCGGTTACGCTGCTTCCTCAGAAGAAGGACTTTTTGTTGCGCTGCCTCGCAAGCAATAAAAATTTCTTCTCAAGAGTCAAATGAATGCTTGAGTTTGAGTTGAGTTGAGTTGTGTTCAGAATGCTGCTTTAAGAAAGAAAGAAAAACAAATGTTTGCAGGCAAAGCAACGCTCATAAGCAGTGTCAATCGCGTTGTATTTCGCGGTTGCTGTTGCTGTTTGCGTTTTCAGCGTTGCAAAAAGAAGAGGCAATTCAGCAACGGTTGGTCGTTAGGTCAATTTTCTCTCAATACTTCCAGTGATAACGGCGCTTGCCGTCGTTGTTCTCTTCACAGACAACCTCTTCTTTTCCACTTTTGCGTCCCTTCTTTCCAAACATAAAGACAACAACAACAACGTTAGGAGGAAAAAAAGAAAGGATCTATTTCACGACAATCAATCGATTTGGAAAGCTTTTTGATGGTCTCGCGTCGCGCTGCTGCTTGCCCCTCTTCACAATGAACTTTCCGCCTGTCGCTGCTGCCAGCGCGCTGAAAAGCAATCCATCGCTGTCCTTCGCGCGAGCCCGGCTTCACGGTGCGGTGAGTGACGTCGTGACAGGTCTCACCGGCTCCATTGGAAACTCGACGCAGGTGTGCCACTTTACGGTGACTACGTCGCTCTTCTCCATCCCCGATGAGGCACCGCAGCTCCCGCGGTCGTCTCCGCGATCCGCAACGCCGACGCTCGGCAACGTGCACGTCGTCCGCGCGTTCGGCTCGTACGCATTTGTGAAGGAGCTCACAGAACTGTTGGTGCAGTCCGCACCGGTGGTGGAGCTGTGCGGGCACTACCACGTGGAGCCGTACAAGGGGACCAGCTCGTCTCAGCGGCTCCTCTCGCCCACCATCACCGTATCCCAACGCCACCTGTGGAGCACGGAGGAAATGCTGCGCGTGCTTCACGCGTCACAGGGCGATACAAAAGATATTCAATCTCGCTTGCAACAAATTGTTTTTCTGAAATAGTTGAAACGGAGGCGCAAAAAAAAAAAAAAAAAACAGGGACCTGCCACTGTTTTTTCCGCTTTTGAGTTGGATCAACTGGTCAGGAGAAGAAAAAGCTGTTTCTAGAGTTTCAGTTTTGTCACTGAT
The DNA here is from genome assembly GCA_030849055.1 of Crithidia thermophila. Taxonomy (NCBI): domain Eukaryota; phylum Euglenozoa; class Kinetoplastea; order Trypanosomatida; family Trypanosomatidae; genus Crithidia; species Crithidia thermophila. The sequence goes on from JASAOP010002727.1 coordinate 20,852, forward strand.
GAAGCTGTATTTATTATTATTATTGTTTCTATGTTGTGTTCAATTGGGTCTTCACAGAGAACTCTTAGAAGAGAGGTCAACGCTCAATGAAGCGTGTTACTTTTCTTACTGCTTCTAAAAGAAAAAAAAAGAAGAGAGAGATGCTTTTAAACAGAAAAAGTTTGAAACACTCTGTAATTGACAATGGGAAAGCTGTCAGCGTTGGCGTTAAGTGTAACCTTTAATTTATAAGAAAGATGGTGCGCTTCCCAGAGGATACGCGTTGTTTTGGTAAACGTCATTGTTATGTGTGTCAACGTCACTAAGCGTTCCCCGTTCTTGCTTTTCACCAGGGAACCGCTTCTTTCATCATTACTTTTCTTTTTCTTCCATCCGCGTAGCAACTTCTTACTTCCAATTTTCCACACGCACACTCTTAGATACACGCAAGCAAAAAACAAATTTTTCTGCGTGTCGGCGAGATTCACGCTCTTCGAAAAAGGTGAAGCACCGTCAGTCAAGTTGCGTGGGTGCTGTAGAATGAGTTGCACTGCGTAAGTGCTGTTTTCTACCAAGTCAGCATTGCTGCGTTCCGACTTTCCACCGTTCCAATATTCGCAGAACGGTCAACAGCGTAACCACAAAAGCTCGCACCTCGATTAGAAAGTGCCGTGTTTTGAAGAACACCCATCAAGCACCCTTTGTGGATGACCTCCCGAGAGATCGGATTTGGCCTCTACGATGTGCGCAGACCCGCCACGTCGCCCACCCGCAAAGGCGCCGCCAAGGGCAGGCCGCAGCCGCGTGCCGCACCGCAAAAAGCTGCCCCGTGCGCCGCGCCCCCGGCTCTGCCGCCCGTGACGGCATCGACCCACGCACGCGCGCTTCACGGTGCGGCGGGCAGAGGCGGTGTCGCGTCGTTGAAGGCTGCAGGTCGGGCCAACTCCGCACCCCCGCTGGAGGCTGCGGCCACTGCCTCTCCGCTGGTGGGGCCCTCCACAGCGTTGGTCGCGCAGGGTGCGCCGTCCTGCGGCTCCACGTTTCTGGAGAACCACCTGCGCTGCGTGGTGCACCTCACCCACCCCACCACGCTGCCTGCCCACCTACACGCTGTCCTGCAGAACGTGCTGCGACGGCTGCAGCAGGACCGGGCGCAGCAGAAGGGCCAGCAGCCGTGCCGCCGGCGGTCCAGTCTGGCAGGCGATGCCGGCGCAGAGGCGGAGGTGGCGGCGTGCCTCGCCCATGCGGCCCAGGCGCCCTCGCTGGCAGCCGCAGCCGAGATGCTGGAACGCTTCCTTCTCGAGCAGGACACCGCCGCCACGACACGTCTTTCGTCATCGCGGCAGGGCGTGCAGACGGCGGCGACGTGTTCTCCGGTGGTGCTGGTCGGCACCGCGCTGGCGGAGCTGGTGTTTGGCGACCACATCCCCTCCAGCACGCTGACGGACGCGCAGCTGTTGGCCTACTTAGACCGGGCTGTGAGTGTCGGGCACCCGGCCGCGATGGTCTGCGTGGGTCTCTGCCTGCGTGACGGCCGCGGTGGTCTTGCCCGCGACGTGGACGCAGGGCTGACGTGGCTGCGCTGTGCCGCTGCGGCTGGCTACCTCCCCGCTATGCATGAAGTGGGGGAGAGTTACGAGCGTGGCCTCCTCCCCTTACACAACAATGACGATGGTCTGCGCTCCTCGTCGCAGGGCGAGAGCGGTGTAGATTGGGGGGAGGCAATGCGGTGGTATCGCCAGGCTGCGGAGGCTAACTACGCGCCATCGCAGCTAAACCTCGGAAAACTGCTCTTGACGGCGGCGGAGCAAGGCGTGCAGGACGGCTCGGCGGATGCGGCGGCCGTGGACCACCTGCGTGCAGAGGCGAAGCGATGGGTGCAAGCCTGCGCCACGGCTGGCGTGGAGGAAGGCGTGCGACTGCTTAAGCTCCTGAAATAGCTTAAAAAGGAAAAGGGAGAAAATAAAAATGTTCATGATACCCGCGTAGACCAATTACAGATTGTTTTGGCAAGTTGGTGGAAGCGTTATTGATCTCTTTTTTTCAATTTGCGGCCAGCACATCTCCACCGTATCACAAAGTTTTTTTTCTCTGCTTTTTTTTTTTCACTTGACAACTTCAATTGATGTACAGTTTTTTTTTTGAATTTGCTTTGCTTTCTAGCCCTCTCTTTTGCGTAGAAGCTCTTGCAGTAGTGTTTGCGATAACATGATGTTTTCAAAAAAGCTACTGTTTACGTTGCTTTTGTTTTTGCCGCAAAGCTGCCAATACTCCGCGACACTGCTTTGTATGTCAACACTCTGAGAAAAAAAAAAACTAAGAAAGCATAACGGAACACAATTACAAATATGCAGTTTTTTTTTTTGCTATATTTGATTCCCGGGTTAAACACTTTTGTCTGTGCCTTTTTTTTCCCCTTTTAGTTTCTGGCGGGGAATATTTCAAAATGCAAGCAACGCGAAGGAGACAAAGAATAAAAAAAGAAGAACTATTGAGCTTACCGTGTCTGCTTCGCACTAGTGTTGTTTTCCTCTTTGGTTTGCTTCAAAGAAATGCCAGCTGCACGTGCTGATACACGATTGGTCATTTACATTAAAAAAACAATGGCGGCTTTTCCAATTTTTATCCCCTTTCTTTTATCTTGCCTTTTTCTTAATTTAAACTATTCTCCTAGTTTGGTTGTAGGATTATCCATAACGAAGCAAAGCGTCGTATTCCGACCAGTGCTTCTTCTGAATTTTCTTTTTTTTTCCCTCCGGCCTCGCTATTCGGTTGAGGAATTATTATTCTTCTTTTTTTTTTCCTTCCCAGTTGAGGTGTAGGAGGAGCTCTTATTATCAAGATTCGTATTTTTTCTTACAGTTTCGTTCTTTCTACTCCAAAAAAAAACTCAAGGACTTTTTCGTCGCTTTGAGTCTTAAGATCGCAGATTACACCAACATTTTCTCACTCACCTGTCCACACACACGCCAAAGGCAAAGCACGGCAATCATGGCGAGTGACAACATTGCGGAGAACAAGATGATCAAGGAGGTGCGATTCCTCCGGCGGCGCCCGTGGTACACCTGGGTCACGGCGTGGCCCTTCATCGCTCTCTACGCCCTGTCCATCACCCTCTACCTCTACCCGGAGCTGGTGTGGGACCGCGTGACCTACCTCGTCCACCAGACCTACATCGACTTCTTCCACGCCATCTGCTTCCCGGTCGTCTTCTTCCTCCACGCGTTTCTCTCCCTCTTCACCATTTGGTCGGTGAAGTTCCGCGCCCACATCATCTACCGCGCCGTCCCCATGGAGCAGCTGACGGAGGCGACGGATGTGCTCGTGGTGACGCACCTGCATCAGGGCGAGTCGGAGATTGTGCCGCTGCAGCAGGAGTCCGAGGACGGCCACCCGCCGTGCTTCGTCTTTCAGCAGCGCAAGTGGAAGCTGGACGATCGCGAGGGCGTCTTTGTGAAGCCGCGCTTCCCCACCAAGTACAGCTTCTCCTACTACATCCACTGGGAGGGACTGAACAAGGAGGCGGACCGCACGAAGCAGGAGGACATGTTCGGCCTGAACAAGATGGAGGTCATCATCCCCGAGTTCCAGGACCTCTTCGTCGACCACGCCCTCTCCCCCTTCTTCGTCTTCCAGATGTTCTGCGTGCTGCTCTGGTGCCTCGACGAGTACTGGTACTACTCCCTCTTCACCGGCGTCATGATGGTCGGTATGGAGTGCACGACGGTGTACCAGCGCATCCGCAACATGCGCACCCTGCGTGACATGGCCGAGGTGCCGGTGCGCGACATCGAGGTGATGCGGGGCGGCAAGAAGGTGTCTGTCCGCACAGATGCGCTGCTGCCGATGGACATCATCGTCGTGCCGAGCAACGCCCCGTGCCCGGTGGACGCCATCCTTGTCAAGGGCACGGCTGTCGTCAACGAAGCCAGCCTGACCGGCGAGTCGACGCCGCAGCTGAAGGAGGCCCCTGATGATGTGGACATGGAGTTCAGCGTGAACAAGCACGCCCGCCACATGCTCTTCTCCGGCACGCAGATTCTGCTGAGCAACGGCCCGCACGAGTCGTCCGAGGAGGGCGGGCACAGCCGCGACCGCAGCAACGCACTGGCGGTGGTGCTGCAGACGGGCTTTGAAACGAAGCAGGGCAAGCTGCTGCGCACGATCCTGCACAGCCAAGGCCGCGTCAGCGAGAACAGCGGCGAGGCGTTCGCTTTCATCGGTGTGTTGGTGGTCTTCGCCCTTGCCGCGAGCGGGTACTTGCTGAAGCGCGGCCTTGCTGACCCGCACCGCAGCCGCTGGAAGCTCTTCCTCTCGTGCGTGCAGATCATCACCTCAGTCGTGCCGCCGGAGCTGCCGATGGAGTTGTCGCTGGCGGTGAACACGACGCTGCTGGCGCTGACGAAGTTGCAGGTCTTCTGCACCGAGCCCTTCCGCATCCCCTACGCCGGCAAGGTGGACACCTGCTGCTTCGACAAGACTGGCACGCTGACGACGGACGAGATGCTTTTCGGTGGTGTCGACATGATCGATGGCAAGGGCCTGCTGAACAAGCTCAAGGCGATCCCGAAGCACTCGGAGATGGTGCTGGCCACCTGCCACGCCCTCGTCTTCTTGGACGAGGACACGCTGGCGGGTGATGAGATGGAGAAGGCGGCCACCGCCGCGCTCGGCTACCGCGTCGACGCGGACGACAACATCATCTACGACCCGAAGCCCAAGGAGGGGGAGGAGAAGGACGCGGAGGCCGCGGCAGAGAAGGACCAGGGCAAGGCGAAGAAGGCGAACGGTGGCGGTGCTGCGGAGAGCAAGAAGTCCTACAAGGTGCTCCTGCGCTTCCCTTTTCTCGCGGCGCTGCGGCGCATGGCGTGCGTGGTGTCGGCGCCGGACGGCAAGTACGTGGTCGCGAAGGGGTCGCCGGAGGCGATTGCGGCGCTCTGTGCGGAGATGCCGGCGGACTGCCTGCGGGTGGCGGAGGAGACGGCCGCGAAGGGCTACCGCGTGATTGCGCTGGCCTACCGCCCGCTGCGGGACGAGGAGAAGACGTCGAAGGAGACGATCTTGGCGATGCACCGCGAGGACGCCGAGAAGGGCCTGAAGTTTGCCGGCCTCGCCGTCTACGTGTGCCCGCTGAAGAAGGACGCGAAGGAGACGATCGAGAACTTGGAGGGCGGCAGCCACCGCTGCGTCATCATCACCGGCGACAGCGTGCAGACGGCCATCTCGGTCGGCAAGGACGTCACGATGCTGCTATGCAAGCGCCAGCTCGTCGCGAGGGAGGGCGCTGGCGGTGCCATCGAGTGGGTCGACTCCGTCACCGGTCTGCGCCAGCCGGGGACGCGGCAGGAGATCCTCGCCGACACGTTCGTCCGCACCCGCAAGACGAAGGTGCCGCGCGACAAGCAGTGGGATCTCTGCGTGAACGCGGAGACGATCAGCCCGGAGGCCCTCAACACGATCATCGCGGACTACAACGAGCAGGTGACCATCTGGGCCCGCTGTGCCCCGACGCAGAAGGAGGCCATCGTCACCGACCTGAAGAAGAAGGACCACATCGTCATGATGGCCGGCGACGGCACCAACGACGTCGGCGCACTCAAGCAGGCGCACGCCGGCATTGCGGTGCTGAACTCCGCCTCGGTGGCGCCGAAGGTGGAGCAGAAGGATCTGCAGGTCGGCCCGCAGCCGCACAACGAGCCGGACGTGCCGGCGGAGCTGAAGGTGCCGCCGAACTTCAAGTTCACGGTGGTGCCGCCGGAGCCGCCGATGGGGACGCCGTTCATGGAGATGATGAAGTGGAAGATGCTAGAGGCAAAGCGCAAGGCGGAGATTGTGCAGGTGACGCGCTGGAACAAGCAGCTCGAGGCGGCCGAGAAGGCCAAGGCGGAGCAGAAGGCGAACGCGCCGCCGCCGCCGGCCAACTTGGAGAAGTCCGACTTCTTGATGCAGTCGCTCTTCAACGCCGAGGATGATGAGAACATGGGCGGGCCGCCGATGATCAAGCTGGGCGACGCCTCCATCGCCGCGCCGTTCACGTGCCGCTCCAAGGCGCTCACCTCCGTGTGCGACATTATCCGCCTGGGCCGCACCACGCTGGTCACGACGCACATGATGTACAAGATCCTCGCCCTCAACTGCCTGACGCAGGCCTACTCCATGTCCGTGCTGCACTGCTCCGGCGTCAAGTTCGGTGAGAAGCAGATGATTCTCGCGGGCGTCATCCTGTCCGTGTGCTTCCTCTTCATGTCGCGCAGCAAGCCGCTCACGCACCTGTGCCCGCAGCGGCCCGTGACGCGCGTCTTCCACCCGTACATGGTGACCACCGTTTTCTGCCAGTTTGTGCTGCACCTGTACTGCATGATGCAGACGTCGTGGATGGTGGAGGAGGTGGACAAGGCGACGATGGCGGACATGCGGGACAACTTCGAGGACGCCGAGTTCAAGCCGACGCTGCTGAACTCGACCATGTTTCTGCTGACGACGCTCATCTCCGGCGTGACCTTCGCCGTCAACTACCGCGGCGAGCCCTTCATGCAGGGCATCCGCAAAAACCGCCCGATGTTCATCGCGCTCATTATTCTCGCCATCGTGATTATGACCTTTGCCTCGGAGGGCAACCCGGAGCTGAACAAGGAGTTTGAGATTACCGTCTTTCCCACAGAGGAGTTCCGCACGCGCTTCATGCGGCTTCTCGTCCTCGACGCGCTCGGCTGCTTTGCGATTGAGAAGACGTCGCTGATGCTCTTCACCGACTACTAAGTCGAATAAACGACAGAAGCGATGGTTTTTTTTTTGTTTGTTTAACCTTGTCCGCCGCACGTGCGGCACTCGTCGAAATAGATGGTGGAATATGGGAAGCTGGTAGCTTTGCGCTGGCTCTTCTACATCAATGCTTTACGTCTCCTTTTTTTTTTTTTTTTGTGACCCCCATTGAATCTTTTTTTAGATTCAAACCGTTGCGAGATACTTATTTTGCCTTTTCCCTTTGTTTGTTTGTTCTCCTTGCCTGCTTGCCCCCTGCTAGTACACTGGGCTGTGCGTCTGGGGGCGTAGCAAGGAAACGAGCCTCGTTGTATACCTGCTGTAACTGTTTTGTAATGATGTGTGGCGTAGTTGTGAAAGAGGGCTGCCGCTGCTTTTTTCAGGCTACTCGGTAATGCTGTGTGAAAGGACGCGTGTGGCGTACAACTGCACAAGTTGAACGAATGTTGTGTTGAAAAAATTTATACTTTTTTCTGTGCGTTGTTTTCACTTCTATTTGTGTATTTTTGATAATCATGCTCACTTAATCACCTCTAAATTGCGCTTGTATGAAGGTCCTGTAACTATTAAAAGAAAAAAAAAACACCATTCCTAGCAATGAATTCCTTTTTGTATGAAAACAGTGTGTGTGTCAGAACATGAAATGGTCGATTTTATGGTTTCGGTCAAGGAATGCGTTGCGTAGAGGAGTCAACGCATAATCGCAACTTGACGTTTCTCGCGCAAGTACGTTCAGCATGACAAGAGCCGATGCAGGCAGTAGCAACGATGCTTTCAAGCTCTTTTACAGTTCTGGTTGGATTGGGCAGTGTTGTGACTGCTGCAGTGGCACTCCAACAGCTGCAAGAAATGGAAGAAAACAAATCTTGTTCACATTTGTTTGTACTGGAGAAAAATTGCTCTCTCTCTCTCTCTTCCACCTTCCCCTTTCTTGGTGCATTCACCTGGACTTTAACAACGTCTTTTTACAGGTTCCCGTTGATACAAACAACGTTAAATTTTTTTATTTCCCGTGTTCTGCTTTCCTCTCGCCTGTCGCGATTATCGTTGTTGCGCAGCTCAGAGCCGTGAAAAAAAAAAAAAAGAAAACGAAACGAAACAATTCAAGATATAAAAAAAGAGGAAAGGGTGACTTGATCCCACTTCGTTCTCCTGTAGAGCTAGACGATGACTACGCCTGTTGCAGCGCCTGTAGGTAACCCGGCAGGGGAGTTGAAGGAGGCCGCCGCAGTGACGGCTGCAGACGCGCTTCTTCCTGTCTGCACCACGGCCAACGTGATTGGTGACGACGCAGCCGCCGCGCTGTCGCCACAGGCCTACCTCGAGAAGTCGGTGATGGGTGTGCTAGCCCTGGCGCTGGAGGATCTGTGCCGGGTGCGGCCTACCAACCCGGTCGACTACCTCGGCAGCTACCTGCTGCGACGGTCCTCCGCGAACAACACGGTGGAGGTGACGTACGAGGACACGGTGCCGAAACCGGTGCAGGTCGACGCGGAGGATTCTTGAGAAAAAACAACTGAATTTATTAGTGAAGCAAAGCGTGCGGCTGCTGCTGCTGCTGCTGATGTTCCTGTTGGGGTTTATCTGGCGAGTGCCGTGCTCACTTGTAAAAACCTCACCTTTGACTATTTTTTTTTTTTTGCCTGATTCAGGTGTTTGTTCTAGCACCCAGATGTACACTAGACACTGAGAGTTTCGCAGCTTTCATTTGCCAAACAAAAAAAAAGCACAACAGATAGTAAAAAGAGGAAAGCATGAATGACGATTGCTCTTTTTTTTTTCTCTTTCGTTGATCGATTACCCGTCGACGATCCTACTTTGCTTTCTGTTTTTCTTAACATGTGGTTCATCGCTTTTATAAGAAAGAGAATAACATATGTTGGAGATGGCAATATACAAACTTTTGGGTTATTATATTCACGGTCACCTTTTCTCAATAGCTCCTCTCTTCTCCTTCCAATGTTTGTGATGATGAATTGAGAAACGTGAGGTTGAGACGGTACAGACAACAACTTCAGCGGTACGACTGGAAAACTTGCAGTCTTAGCCCACTTGCTCACAGTGGAGTTTTCTCTCGCGTTGCTTTGACTGCTTCTTTCCTGTTGTCGTTGTGAAGCGTTCTCCGCTAGACACCGCTGCCGTTTAATTACACGTTGAACTACCATGTGGCGGACTGTCTGCCGGCGCTACCGCGTGGTGCCGACCTCCCTCCCAAACTTTTTACGTGCCAACTCCACCACCACCAAGGACAACGCCGCCGCGTTGCACAGCAGCGCGAGTCTTGTGGTGGCGGACACCAACAGCCACTCCATCTACGAAAACCTTGCGGCTGAGGAGGCGCTTCTCCGCGGACTGGCCCTCGACAAGGATCAGTGCCTCCTGCTCTTTTACGTCAACGACCCGTGCGTCGTGGTGGGCCGCAACCAGAACATCTTCCAGGAGGTGGCCCTCCGACGAGCCGCCCGCGACGGCGTGGACGTGGCGCGGCGTGCGTCGGGCGGCGGGGCGGTGTTCCACGACGCCCACAACCTCTGCTTCTCCTTTCTCTCCCACCGCAGCCGGTACGCGCCGGAGAAGACGATCCAGCTGGTGCGGCTGGGCCTCGGTGCGGCGTACGGCGTGGACCCGGCACGTCTCACCTCCACAGGCCGCTACGATCTCTTTCTCGATGGCAAGAAGATCACCGGGTCGGCCATGCGGGTGCAGAGAGACATTGCCTACCACCACTGCACCCTCCTCGTCAACACCCCGCACGCGCTGCTGGGCCGCTACCTGCACCCGGAGGGCCGCTACCTCGACTTCCGCACGTCGTCCGTCGGCTCCGTGCGCAGCCCCGTCACGACGCTGACGGAGTCGCGCTGCGTCGCAGACGGCGCGGAGGTGATGACGGAGATGAAGCGCAATATGGCCGCCTTCTTCCTCGCCTACGGGCAGCAGGTGCTCACGCACGCCGCGCCGTGGGATATGGACATTGAGGGCATGCGCCAGGGCTTTGCTGCTGCCCGGCAGGCCACCGCCACGCACCCGCTCTACCTGCTGGACGTGCGCGGTGCCGTCGAAGATGCGATGCCGTTTGTGGAGGGCGAAGGCCGCCGCTACGCCCGCGGGGACGCCGTGACGATGGCCGAGGCGGTGCAGCACGCGCAGTCGGTGGACTGGGCCTGCGCGATGCCGACCTTCACGTCGGTGGTGCAGCTGACGCGTGCGGAGTTTACGCGCCGTCTGTGCGAGCTGACGGCGTGGGCGGACGTGGTGCAGCTCTCCTCGCTGACCTCCGCCGAGCTGCTGGAGGAGCTCGCCGCCGTGCTCTTTCCAGCGCGCGGCGACGATGACAGCTGTGATCATGCGTTGCGGCTGCACACCACCGTCGACCACCGCACGATTACACAGATGGTTGTCACGGCCGCGTGTGCGGTGGACGAGGCGGCCGGCAGGGAAGCTGCGGCGGTGGCTGCACAGGAGACGGCGGTGGAGTGGCTGAGTCGGTATCTTTCGACGCTGCTCGTGGGCCACGCGTGCGATGCTGCGGTGGACGGCGTGGAGGCGCCCGGCGACTCGGCGGTGCTGGCCCGTGGCTTCGTGCACGAGGCAGGTGCGCTCGCGCCGGATCTTCCCGATCTCGCACGCGACGCCGCCGTTCTCATGACGGTGAAGGTTCTGCTCTCCGTGTGGCGGGACAAGAACGTTTTTGATGTGCACCGCGTGGCAGGCAACTAGTGGGGGGAGTTTCTGTGGTGTTGATGAAGCATGGCTAGACGCTAAACTACCCATTACATTTAAAAAGATGCATAAAAAAGAAACGTCAATCAAAAAGAAGGTCTTGATTAGTAGGATGGTAAAGCAAATGTGGTGTTTTCAAGCGCATTTGCGTGCTTTTATACCCTTTAACGAGTGCGCGTCGGGGAAACGATGTCATCATTACAAAGCTAACGAGTGCGCAGTATCATATTCTTCTGCATTTGTTTTTGCGTTTTGTACGAGACAGGGAGAAGCTGCCGCGCTTGGACGACGTTTTTTTAATGACATCCTTTCGCTTGCTAACCTCGTCTACTCTGCAACCTGTTGATGTCGACATCACCTTCATGTTTACTTTGACGTTTACACGATCGCTTACAATTGTGCCCTATAACCATTTGTCATGAAAAAAAAACGCTAAAAACAAGTTGGAAAGAGATTTGTTTGGCTTCATCTTGATTTGACATCAGGATCCAGATAGAATTCAAAGGTGAAAAAGTGCAGGAAAGGTGCGCAGATATATATTTTTTTTTTGAACCGCACTTGCTAGCCTTTAAAGCAATCGCACACACATACACACAGAATTAAATGTGGCGTTTTAGCAGTGCAGTGGTGCAGCGGCGCTGCCTCCTTGCCGGTCTGGCTCGCCTCCCAAAAGGTCTGAGCAGCAGCACCAGCCGCTGCAGTAGCGCAGTTTCCCTGTCATTGTGCACTCCTCTCCTCACGACTGGTCGCTCCTTACACAGCACCGCCGTCGCCCTCGCGCCTAAGGAAGCCCCGTATCAATGCGGGGAGTGTGGCAAGACCTTCCGTCTCCTCAACGCGCTAAACCACCACATCCTCACCCGACACAACAACGCCGCGAAGGCGTTGATGAAGAAGGATGGAAAATTGGTGGAAATGACACCCGAGCAACTCAAGGGCAGCAGCGGTTCTAGCAGCGCATCGTCGGGGCCGTCGGCTGCCGCTGCCGCGCCTCCGCTGACGGGTGCGGCCACGCCGGGAGTGATGTTCCCCGGCATGTTCGGTGCCCCATTCGGCTCCACCGCCACTGCCGCTGCCACCACACCGATCCCCCCTGTGGGCTCAGCACCTGCAGCATCAGCGACGTCAGCAGTGAACGACGCGACGGCAGCATCGACCAGCAGCAGCATTAGCTCCGCCAGCGCGGACGACGAGGCGGAGAAGCGAGCCTTTGTGTGCACGATTTGCCAAAAGACGTTTCGGCTGGAGGCGGCGCTGCTGCACCATTACCAGGCGAAGCACAACATGGACATGCCCACCTCTCCCTCCGTCGGCAGCAGCAGTGGTGCGGGTGCGGCGGTAGCCACGACGGCAGCGGCGGGTGCTGGACCGGCTGCCGGTTTCGCCAACTCGTCGTTCGCAGCGGCGGCATCGGCGATCGGCGGCGGGTCGGGCGGTGCCGCCGCGGATGGCGCGTCGTCGTCGTCGTCGCCGAGCGCTGTGCCGTTTGTGCGGCAGGCGGACGGCGCACTGCCCGATGCTCCGCCGTACCATCTCGACGTGGCTCCCAACGCACCGGAGGAGGGCGACATCGCGGCGCACTGGCGATGTGTGAACGTGTGCGTGCTGATGGGCAGCGTGCAGGAAGTGGAGGAGGGTTTCGTGTTTCAGGACAACGTGCTGCAGTTCACGGTGGCCACCGAGTTCGCCAACCCGGCGCCTGGAGACCCTGACATGGACTTCCACACAGTGCGCGTGTACGGCGAGAAGTTCTGGCGGCCGCTGAAGTCCGACATGCAGGCAGGAGGTCGATTTTTGGTGTCCGGCCGTCTGCGGATGGTGCCGCAGTACGACACAGGAATGAAGAAGTACTACCACTACCCTGTTGTGCAGGTGTTTCCAGGCTCCGGCAGCATCGTCCGCGTGTGAGGCGACAATAGTGGAAATAAAAAGGGAGGTGAGCGAGGAAAACAGGGAGGAGAGCCAAGTTGGGTGGAAGGTTTTGGGCAAATTTATCACAGATTCTATTTTTTTCCAGTTGATGCTGTTTTACAAACCATTCAAAAAAAAAAAAAAAGAAAAAGCTAGCTTTAAGTGAAGGCAAAACGTAGTATGCTCCCTCAGGCACCTCTGTGGGCGCGTTGCTGCATCGTTGCTACAGTACCGACGTCAACAACATAATTTTCTTAGGAAGAAGAAAACACCGTTGTTTGTGTTGAGTAAAATTGTAATCATTCTCTTCTTTGTCAAATATGAGATGTCTTCATAATCGGACTGACTAAAAAGATTGGTCAAGAATTGAATTGGACGCTTTAGGCGGTTTGCGTCGGGGCGTAAATGCTTCTTGTGTGTTTTGTTTTCTAAAAATTGATGTCACTCTCATTGTTGTCCCGTTTGCCTTCATTTACCTTCACGAGATGTACAATTTCAAACGCACGCAAAAATAACCCATCACTGTGCTTTTCCATCACTCACTCAGCGTCAAGCACGTTGCTTGTAACAACAACAAAAAAAAGTCTGGAAAGCACGAAAAGAATTCGACACACGCAACGATTACCAAGCGTGCCTCTGAAACCTTCAATCAATAGAGCCTCCTCGTTGTCGTTGATTAGCACCTTCAAATAGATGGAGGTGATTCACTCCGTAAAGATCAATGGCCGAGCGTGCTGTGCTATCCGAGACGAAGTGTGGGTAGCGAAGCAAAGCGGTGGCATAGCCATTTTCGCGGCGCGCACGGGAGAGCTGCTGGAGGACGTGCGTGTGCCGTGCAGCGACAGCGACGCCACCGCACAGGTGTCGAAACTTGCTGCCGTGTTTGATCAGGTGTGGGTAGCCACGACAGCTGGCGAGGTCCACTTTTTTCATGCGAGTCGCCGTACCTGCCTCGACACACTGCGCCTCCCTGGCGCGGAGAAGAAGGTGCCAGTGGTGGACCTCTGCTTCAACGGGCATGTGGCGGTGGTGGCGACGGGCAGCGGCTCGCTCTACCTCCACCACCCGCTGTCGCACCAGCGTCTCCTGACGCTCAGCACGTCCACCGCGCCGTGCACGGCAGCCGCGCAGTTCTACAGCTTCGTCGTCGGCGGTGACGCCAAGGGCGGCCTTTTCCTCTGGGACGCGCTGACAGGGGAGTGCGTCGTCTACCATGGCGCGAGCAGCAGCGAGGTTGTCTGCCTCATGCACGAGCCCACAACGGCCACCATCTGGGTTGCCCGCGGCAACGAGAGCATCGACGTCTACGCGCTGGAGTCGTCGCAGGCCCTCGCCTTGCAGCGAAAAGTCAGCGGAGTCGGGAAGGTGACGTCGATGGTGGCCGTCTCCGGCACGGTGGTGGCGACGACCTTCACGAAACGCGTCGTGCAGATCGACGCGCTGACAGCCAAGGTGATCGGCCCGCCCAGTGCCTCGCCAGCGGCCCACACGGCATTCGTGCACGGGTGCTGCAAGGCGATGCATCAGGAGGTGGCGCAGATTTGGACCATCGGCAACGACGCGACGGCGCATGTGTGGCGTGTCACGGGCCGTTCGGTGCCGGTGGCGCCGGTGCCGCTGCTGCCGCCCAACGCGCAGGCCGCTCTCGCCTCCTCGGCGCAGGCGGCTGCTGGGGAGGCGCAGAGTGCGCTGCGGGTGCAGGTGCAGGCCGAGCAGCAACGCCGCGTCGACGTCCTCGACGACTTGCGCAAGTCGCGCGAGGAGGCGCAGGAGCTACGGCTGCGGCTGGCGCAGCGAGAGGAAACGTGGCACACCGTGGAGGCGGAGCTGACAGGCGAGAAGAAGCTGCGGAAGGAGCTGGAGGAGCGCATTGCGAAGCTGACGAAGGACGTGACGGAGATCACCTCGAAGGTCAGCACCGTGGAGCGGGAGCGCAACACGCTGCAGAGCGAGCTGACGCAGCTCAAAACGGACCTCTCCAAGGCGAACACGAACGTCAACACGAAGCAGACGGAGAAGGCGGCCGCGGAGCAGCAGCTGTCGCAGGAGAAGACAACCATCAGCACGCTGGAGCAGCGGCTGCGGGACACCGAGGCGAAGCTGACGTCTCTGCAGGCCGAACACCGACGCCTCTGCGAGTCCACCGGCGCCACTGCCGGCGCCTCGACACTGAGCAAAGAGGCGCAGGACAATCTGGTCAAGAACAGCTCTGCGCTCGTGACGGAGCTGGAGCAAGCGCGCAAGATGAACCAGCTGATGAGCTCCGCCCTCGCCTCGATGGAGTACACCATCCGCCGGCACGAGGAGGAGGACAAGGACCTCACGGCACTGCTGAACGCGTACCGGCGCCGCGTCGCCGATCGCGTTTCGGACCCGCACCTGTCGGCGCTGCTTCTCGCCACCATCGTGCGCAACGCCCCGCGCTTCGACCTAGAGTGCGACGCTTTCACCAAGGCACAGCTGATGGACCGCAACGGGCCTTTTCTGCAGTTTGTGCAGTCGCTGCGTGTCACCGACGCGGAGGCGTACGAGAAGCTCATTCACTACCTGCAGAGCCCGGCCACATCAGAGACGGTCAACGCGGAGACGCAGGTGCTGCTCGACCGCTTCGTCGCGCTGGCCGCCAAGGAAGGCGAAGTCTCCGGGGAGGACCTAGCCTCGTTTAAGCGCAGCATCCCCGGCCTCGTCAACGGCGCCGATGCCGCAAAGCTGGCGAACCCGCTGCCCACGTCAGGAGGGACGGGCAGCGCGACAGCCGTGGCAGGGTCGACGCAGGCCGGTGGTGCGGCCCCCGGCAGCCTCGCCGCCCTCCTGCAAGGCAGCAACACTTTGCCCTCCGCCCTCAAGACAGGGACGGAGTCTTCGGGGCAGAAGGACGAGAAAGCGGACGGTGGCGCCGGCGGGCTCAGCAAGCAGGACCAGGATTGGATTAACAGTGCCGTGATCCGTGATTTGCGTGGCCAGCAGACGGTGGACGAGAACTACGTGCGGGAGCAGCAGGCCATGTTTGAGTTCATCCTGAAAACGCGCCGCCTGCTCGCGGAGAGCCTGGCGCTGCTGCAGAAGCGTGCGACGAGTGCGCGGCAGGTCGTGGAGGCGCTGTGCGTCAACACCGGCGGCAGCGCTGGCCCGTCGTCGTCGTCTGTCAGCGGTGGTGCAGCGCCTCGTCGATCGCTGCAGCCAATGCAGACCATCTTCAGCGGCATCATCAAGGAGCTCGACAACTTGGCCACCGAGGTAGTGAACCGCTACCTAACCTCAGCGGAAAAACAGCGGCTCGGCGTTTCCCCGGCGTAGACGGCAAGGAAGTCGTGTGAGCTGCATCCCTATTTTTTTTTTTTATCTTTTTCATTGTGGTGGTGTTGTTCTTTTGATTACAAGTTTTTACACGAAGACGAGCATTATCAAACTTTGCGTGATGAACGAGTGAAAAATAGAAAAAAATTGCGGTTTGTACAAATTTTAGATGTAGCCGCTGCGATGGTAATCGTATTTACCGTTTTTTTACTATTACAATTAAAGTGCTGTGTGATGATTAGCTCTCTAGAACGCGTCTGCTACTCGTCGCTGTCAATTACTCTTTTTTTTTTTATGTGCGTGCGCACACGCGCAATTGCTTTATTGTCATCCTCTACACCCTAGATACACCTAGATTCTTCTTCGCCGCGTGACTTTTGCACGTCCGGCGACGTACAGTACTTTGCTTTTCGATAGACCTTTAACTTGAACAAATTTTAACGGATGAAAAAAAAAAAACAACTAGAGAGCGCTCGCTAACGTTTGCCCGAGTGCGTGTGATCTGCGAGCGCAAAAGAACGCAATCGTGAATTTCTTTGAAATTTGACTGGCAAGCATGTGACAGGTGCGCACAATATGTTCTAGATGTTTCTCCGCGTTGCATCTGGCTTTTTCTCCGTTTTTTTTCATCGTTATGGTAGTTTCATGAGCACCGTTTTCAACATCATTTTTTTTTTTAATTTGCTCACTATTGCGAGATGCAGTAAATGTTACCCACTTCATACTTTTTTCTCTCCTTTCCTTTACTTCTATTATGTCTTTCTTTCAATTTCTTCCGTCATTTGTTTTGTAGCAGCGCTTTCACGCTTGCTATTTCCCTCGTAACTGTCTAGTCTCCAGCTCTTCGAGTAGGCCAATCTTTGCCTCCTTTTTTTTGTTATTGTTATTGTTGTTTTGTTTTCGCCACTTTCCCACCAAAAATTATCATCACACACTCACTCACAGACTCAAGCACACGTTCCCTCCTGTGTCTTTTTTTTTTTTGAAAAATACTTTTGCTCTTCTCTGCGTTTTTAGCATAGGCACCTCTTTTACCATTCTCCTTATCCCTCTCTTTCTTTCTTTCTCTCTCTCTCTCGTTGTTTACAGTACAGCCATGGCACCGGAGAACGCCCTCCCGCAGCAGCCGCACGAGCTGTTCATTGACGGTGTCCTGTACGACTGCCGCAACTTCCGCCACCCGGGCGGCAGTGTGCTCAAGTACTTTCTCGGCAGCGGCGACGCCACGGAGACGTATCAGCAGTTCCACATCAAGCTGCCCAAGGCGGACAAGTACCTCAAGACGCTGCCCCACCGCCCAGCCCCGCCGCCGGCCAACGTCGACCCCAGTGAGCAGAAGCGGCTGGACAAGCTGTCGCGCGACTTCAAGACACTGCACGAAGAGTGCGTGCGGGAGGGTCTCTTCGATGCCTGCTGGCCGCACATCATCTACCGCTTTGCCGACATCTTCTTCCTGCACGCTCTTGGGCTCTTCATGCTGTTCCGCGTGCCGATGCTCTGGCCCTTCGCGCTGCTGATCCTCGGCATTGGCGAGGGTCGCTGCGGGTGGTGGATGCACGAGGCAGGCCACTACAGCGCAACCAGCATCCCGTGGCTGGACATCAAGCTGCAAGAGGTGCTGTACGGCGTGGGCTGCGGCATGAGCGGGGCGTGGTGGCGCGTGCAGCACAACAAGCACCACGCGACACCGCAGAAGCACCGCCACGATGTCGACCTCGAGACGCTGCCGCTTGTCGCCTTCAACAAAGTCATCGCCCGCCGCGGCAAGAAGAACATCAACATCCGCCGCTGGATCTCGCTGCAGATGTACCTCTTTGGCCCCGTCACGTGCTCGCTGGTGGCGCTCTACTGGCAGCTGTACCTGCACATCCGCCACGTCATCCGCACCCGGCGCTACACCGAGGCGGTGTCAATTCTCACGCGCTGGGTGCTCGTCGGCATCGTGTGCCACCAGCTGCAAGTGTCCTTCTGGAAGGGTCTCGGTGGTGTGCTCTTTGCGCAGGCCTTCGGTGCCGCGTACATCTTCGTCAGCTTCTCGCTGAACCACTCGCACCTGCCGATGCTGGCGGAGGACCAGCACGCGCACTTTGTCGAGTACGCCGCAATTTACACCATGGACGTGGCGCCGACGTGGTTTGTGAACTGGTTCATGGGCTACCTCAACTTCCAGGTGGAGCACCACCTCTTCCCCTGCATGCCGCAGTTCCGCTTCGTCAAGCTGGCACCGCGGGTGAAGAAGATGTTCGAGGAGAACGGGCTGACGTATGGGTCGGAGCCGTACATGAAGGTGCTGCGCACCACCTTCAACAACCTCGGTGATGTGGCCGAGTACATGGTGACGAAGGAGGAGACGGTGCCGGCACTGAAGACGGCGAAAGAGGCAGCCGCCAAGAAGCAGAACTGAGCCGAAGGGAAAGAATGAAAAAAGGAATGCATAGATTTTCTGCATGACTCCTTCTTTTCTCTCTCTCTCTCTCTCTCTTTTTTTTTTTTTTTTGCCGCTCCACGTTTTGTGTCCGTAAAAGTTGAATACTTAAGCTAACTTAGTACCTGAGCTCTGTGCTGACTGCAGCATGTTGCCCGTTTAATTGCCTTGTTTTTGTTTGTTTGATTTTTCCTCAAACAAAACCTTCCGAGTGTCTTCTCTCTGACAGCCGTTTGTTACATACTCACTTTGTGTGTGTTCTTTCTATTGTCGTGCAGGTACGCGTGTTCAAGTATCTGTTGTGCTCGAGTGCGACGCACTGCAACGAATCTGAGAGAAATAAAAAGAAAACATTTGCATAAATTCCGAACTCACAGTCTTAATGATTCAGACGAGAGGAGATGGGTTAAAGAGGAAGTTGTAGTTGTTGTAGTTGAGCAAGAGCTTAAGGATGAATTTTATATGTTAAAGTTTACTTCACTTACTACCATTTTTTTCTATTAAAATACTAATAAGCATTGTCACACGAAGTGTGCCCTAGTGTTTTTTCTTTGCCTTTAATTTCTACTACTTTTAAAATCAATTAAACAATCAAGAGCAGCGTTTGCGTTCACATTTTGTTTTTCTCTTTTCCGTTTCCTTTGCAGCAAAATGTGAATTTGAAGTTTTGTTTTTTTTTCCGGTGTACACTCGAGTTTCTTTTAATTCTGACGCGGAAGCCTTACTTCATCATGTCACGAGGTCTTTGTCGCTGTAGGCACTGAAAAGGCAATCTCCTGCTGTCCTCTTCACTCGTAACTTGGAGTCGTATTGTTTGTGTTCGTTTGTCACTTATTTTCCCCCCTTTCCTGTTTGCTGTCAAGATCCTAAATTTGCCTTCTGCCCTGCTATGAACCACTATGTCTTGGTTATGAAACACTTGTTTTTTTCCTCTCTTAGTTTCTTCGTTGTCACTCGCGTCCCACTTCGTTTCACCAAGATGTGCCTCGCATGCCGCACCTCCTCGAATGGTAGGAAATAGGCAAAGTGTCGGCGTTCTTTCGTTTCGACGTTCACTGTTTTTCTTGTTTCCCTACGTTGTCTAAATCGTCCACAACTAGCATCGACTGTTCACAGTAGTAGTTTTTAAAGAGAAAAAAAAAACGCTAACACTTAAGATCATTAGAAGTATTGACATTCAAATATTAAGAGAAAATGATAAAATGTTTTTTTTTTTTTGCAAACTACTGCGAAGCGGAATAATGTACGGCGCTTCTGTCAGTCATTGAAAATGGGTGTGAAAAGAGATTACAACGACAAGCAAAGCATAAATGATCAACTTATAAGCGGATTACATTTAAGAGGGTCTTAAAGTGGGGGTTGAAGTGATTGTTGTTTGATTTCGTAACTGATACGAAGCGCAAAACGTCAGCTATCTCTCGCAGCTTCGAACTGACCAAATGTTTACCTGCCTAGCTCTTTTTGCAACGAATTTTCTGGATCTCCTGTCCTCTTCGACCTCCATTAAAAAAATTTTTCTTTTCTTCTTTGCGTCACCTTTTTATAGTTCAACACCACCAGCACAAAACATCTCGCTGCTGCTACTCTTTTGCACACACACACACACAGACACACACGACAGATTGATTATCACTAGTATCACAGAGTAGCCTGTGACGATGTCGTCTGATGATGACTCGGAGAGCGAGATGTCCGTCTCCTCCCACACCTCTCATGCCTCCTCCGAAGACTCCTTGAATGCTGCGGGCTCTTCCTTGCGGCACCGCGGCTTTGCTGGCGTCGGTGGTTTGCGCGCCGAGCCGGTGGAGCTGACGAAGCTGAGGCTGCAGCGGGAACAGAGGCTGCGGCGGGTGCTCTCCCAGCGCCACCTGGGCCAGCCGGAGACGATACCGCACAACGCCTTCTTCTGCACCCGCAGCGCACTTTCGGAGGAGGACGTGGTGTGGCTCTCCTCCCTGACCAACGCCGACTGCTTCGAGCGTTTAGTGACGGCGGTGCAGGCGGCGCCGTCCCCGCTGGCCGGCCAGCTCGACACGGTGCTCGCCAGCGCTAACCCACTCTTTCACTTTCTCCTGCGCATGGACATTGCAGCAGCAGCACCGCCGTCACCAACGTCCGCCTCGTCGAGCAGCGGTACTGCGTGTTTGGCAGAGTCGCCGCTGATGCAGCGGTGGCGCGAACAGACGGCACCGCTTCGCCGGCGGCGATGTACGTCCGAAGAGCTTTCCGAGGCTCCTTCGCAGGGCCGTGGACGCGGGCTGGCGCAACTCGATGACGCCTCCACGCGGAAAGCAGCGAAGACGGCTTCTTCGGCGTCTGCGTCGTCGGGGCTCGTGGCGCAGTCGATGATGGCGTGGGAGGCACACCTTGCGGCGTCGCTCTCGCACGAAGGCGAGACGATTGAAAACTTTAGGCAGGCCCGCGCCAAGACGAGTTACATGGATAAGAAGTCCTTCCAGCAGCAAGCGGAGTGGAACGAGTTTCAGCGCGAGGTGGCGTTGCAGCAGCAGCAGCGGGACCGCGAAGCCACACGCGCTCTTCGCCGTGGTGAAGAAAAAGACTAAAAAAGGGTGGATGTCTTTTTTTTGTTCGTTCTGCATGCCGTTTTTTTTTTTTTCTGTGCGCGGAGCACTTGAGTTTCGTGGTTGTTTTTGGCCACACTGGCGTTGTGGAGTATTATCTGTTCTGGTTCCTGTCTCCCCGCACTGCTGCTGATTTCTTCCTCACCTGGACAGAACACAACAAAAATCGATAGATTTAAACAACAATAAAAAAACGAAATTTTCCTGCTCTGTTTTCATTCAGATCAGACTCGTCACATCACCAAAGAATTATCGAATTGGACCATTGGATACATGTAAAGGGCCTGTCTTAAAAAAATAGCTTCGCCGCTCTTCTGAGTAGAAGCAAAGCAGATTAATTCTCCTTTCTTAGCCGAACCTGTTTGTTCCGCTCTCATCACTTTTCTGTTACCTTCGCTCACGATCACCCTCTCTCTTCACATACGACTCTTCTTTTCTAATTCAGAGTTGTTCTTTACAGCGCTTTCCGTTGAAAAAAAAAAGAAAATAATTTTTTGTGTGTTAATCTCTCCTCCCCTTCTTTGTGTTCTTCTTTCCCCCTTTCTCTTGTACCTCAGTGTGAACTACACACAAATATACACAAATCATGGGCACTTCAGCCAAGATCACGCGTGGCGGGAACAAGAAGCGCGTTAACCAGGGCCGCCTGGAGGCGAAGCTCCGCGCGCAGGGTGCGAAGTCGCACACGACCACCGTCAAGGAGTCCGTGGAGGCGAAGAAGCTGCTGAAGCAGCGCAGCCAGGCCATCGCGGGCGAGCTGAAGGCGAAGGCGCAGTCGGGTAGTGCCGGTGCGGCGCGTCCCAGCAGTGCGTCCGCGGGAATTGTACGCATGGCCCCGAAACCAGTGGTGAAGCCGAAGTCATAGACGCACTCGCAGGAATAAAGAGACAAATGTCTTTTTTTAGTTGTCTTTGCTTATCTGCTGCGTTTGTTTTCATTTTATTTTTGGGTGGCTACATGCCAATGAGTTCCCTGTTGTCTCTCCCACATCCTTTTATTTTGTTGATGAGATGAGATAGGTTTAAGCTTTGCTAATTCGAGTAACGAGTAATTCTGATCAGCAGAAATAAAAAGGACGATTTTACCGTAGTGGCTATTTTTCTGTGATTTAAATGTCGGTTACGGCGTCGCACCGTGTGTGTGGCCGGCGCCTTGCATTTCCATTGTAGCACAATAATGTCCGTCAGATGACGGTTCACGTCGCTTGCACAACACATTTTTGTTTTAAGAGCCAACTTGTTTCGTGCTTCTTTAGTGCTCCCCGTTGTTATTAACAGTTAGGTCATTTTCGCGCTTCTGCATGCGCACTCGAAACTCTTTCAATGTGCTGATGTCTTTTGATTCTATCCTCTCCTCGTCTTCCCCACTTATCTTCGCGCATACCCATCTTCACCTTCTTTTTCTGTGCTTCCAGTCGTACCGCCTTTCGTACCTCTGCAGACTCCGCGCAAGCCCCCGGCTCCAGCACCTCATCCACCACTTCACTCCATTTTCTTATTCCCTTTTTTTTTTTTACTCCAGAAAAAAAAAAGCAAAGATGATGCGCCGTGTCCTCGCTCAGCCCGCCGCCCGCCGCGCGGCCGCCGCTTCCAGCGCGCTGGTGGTGTGCCCCCGCAAGGCGTCCACCGTGGCCATCTCCGTGCAGGGCCTGCACTACGTCGGCACCGGCCTCGCCGCCATCGCCCTCGCTGGTGTCGGTATGGGTATCGGTACCATCTTCGGCTCCCTGCTGATCGCCTGCGCGCGCCAGCCCAACCTGACCAAGATGCTGTTCAACTACGCCATTCTGGGTTTCGCCCTGACGGAGGCCATTGGCCTGTTCGCGCTGATGCTCGCCTTCCTCATGCTCTTCTCGTAGAGAGGCGTTGTGCGGTGGTGACGTTGTATCGCCGTGGCGTTGGTGTGTCTGCGAGGGCGTACGTGCGGACTGCGCGTGTGGGTGCATGACAAGCGTGTGTGCTGCTGTTTTTTTTTTTCTCCTTCGTAAGCGAATGTACCCGTGTGCGTGTGCGTGTGTAGGTTTTGTATGGAGTGCCTTTTTTCTTTTTCCCTTTCTTAGGCGTGAGATGAGGAACCGTTTTCCTACCTGTTCTTTTTTTTCGGTTGGAGTTTTTGTTCTTGAATTTTGGTGGTGCAGACGTAGGTTGGCATCTTTGTAGTTGTTTTGCCAGTTATGAAGAGAAAAGTCTTCTTTTGCTGCACGCGCCTGGATGGACAAAAACATATGAAAAAGCGATCAGGCGGACACACACAGACACACATGCGGGTACAAGCACGCGTCTGCACAAGTTCGCCCGCAGCACTACCTTTTTGTCCTTTTTTTATATATTTAAGAATCTCCCTGTGAGGATTTAATCGAAAAAAAAAAGAATTATTAGCGGAATGAGAGAGAATTGTTGATGGTCTATGTTTGCAACGTGGTAGTTCGAGCGTGCGCTTCGATGTTTTTATGACGTGAGCCCCTTCTTTCTCTTTTTTTCTCTCTTTGTTTTTCAATTTAGTCTTGTGCGCTCTGTGCGCCTCGCTCGGCTTTCTGTGGCGAGCGAGAGCGTGATTCAGAAAAAGGCTACCAGACAATTCTTAGGTTGATGGCGGCTAGGCATCAAGACGAAGAAACTGTATGATAAAATGGAGGAAGATGAAAAGAGGAGGAGGCATGTCGTGCGGCGGTGGAGAAAATGGTCAGGGAGTGCAGCACAGCGACAGGACTGTTTGTGTGCTTTGCTTTGCACTCACTGCGCGCTTACCTCATTAGCAATTGAGCGATATCTACGGTGGGATAGCTCGATGTGGAGACGGTGTGCAGCGTATCTGTCATCTTATCTTCGCGCGCATGGCTCGTCATCGGCTTTTTTTTCTTCTTTTCCAAAGTAGTAGTAGTAAATTCTTTGGGATACAAAGACACTGCAAAATTATCGTGTTGTGTTCATGGTTCTCTCTCTCTTAAAGTATCCATATTTGTCAAAAAAAAAAGATAAGAATGTTGTAAATGGAAAGGAAACGGGCTCCGTTGGTGAGCGTAAGTGCTTTTTGTGCGCCAAACAAGAGTGGTGTGTTGCATGCGTGTTTTTTTTTTTAAAGTGCTGCGACCGCGACTGCACAGCCCAAGTGACGACACCTTGTTTATGGAAAAGATTTACATCACGTCTTCTCTATTTTTTTTCTCATGAGACTTGAGAAGAAAACAACAGAAAAGTGATGTAGGCTTTCTCTACGTCTGCCCCAGTACTACGGTGAGCGTCGCGTTTTCAACGCGAAAGCGTCGTGTATGTTGCCCCGCAATGCTCTGTCTCTTTTTTCTAGCAAGATAATTAAAGAAAAGATAAAAACTCTCGTCTCTCACTAAAGTTTTGTAGTACTGTTGATTGTGTTCTAATTGTCAAGTAAACGTCTTCCTTCCCTCTCTCCTCGCCTCTCTTCTTCTTTGTTGTTGTTGTTGTTCTTTACGTATCAAATTAGCAAAAGAAAAATACTCGGATTGTTGCGTGTGACCTCTTTGTCATTCTCACACTTCACTTTCAGCGAAATTTCCTCGCAACATCATCAGAACCTGCACGTCGCCCAAAGCGTTGCTGTGTGAGTGTGTGTGTGAGGGAGATAGTATTTTTTTTTTCTTAGCGTATTAAATCATGTCTCTCAAGCACCTCGCAGCTTTCGGCGCCGTCAGCGCGCTCTCCGTCGCCGGTGTGATGGGCGGGTCTCGCTGGCGGCGGGTGGAGCTGCGCCGCGCCGAGCTCAACAAGGAGTACGAGGAGCTCATGGCCAGTGCTCGCAGCGACAATGAGGAACGTCTCAGCCGTGATAAGCGCCTGAGCGAGAAGGAGCAGCAAACCAAGGCGACGGCGGAGACAGTGGACATTTTGTGGACGGACCGGCTGCAGCGGTACGAGCAGGTCAACAAGGACCTCCACGCCTACCTCAAGGCCCTCCCGGAGGCTATCGGGGCCATGAAGGGGCTGTCGAACCACTACCGCTACATGATCGAGGAGATGCCCAAGTTCATGGGCTTCGACATTGCCTGTGCGAAGGTGCACAACCTCGCCTTGATGCTCGAGCACGGCCGGGCCGTCGGCATTGAGCGGGTGGCGCCGACGCTGCAGGAAATGTTCGCCGCGGAGCCGCTGGTGCAGGCGGTGTGCGCCGGCATCGACGACGGCACGGCGCCGCCGCATCCGGCCTCCATCGCGGAGGCGAGTGCGACCTTTTCCTTCTGCATGGAGGAGCTCGACCGCGCCGTGGCGGAGGTGGCCGCCGCCCACGCTGCGGCCCTCGAGACACCGCCGGCGGCCACGCCCGGCCCCCTCTCCGACGGCGTGCGCAAACTTGTCGACGCGTCGCGGGCGGATGTCCTGAGCAGCGGTCAGCGGCAGCTCGCGGAGCGCCGGAAGGACCTGGACAAGATGCTGCGCCGTGCCCAGCGGCAGCTGCACACGGAGGAGGACGTGCGCGCTGCAGTGGAGTACACGAAGCAGCTGGACCAGCACCTCGCCGCCGGGGCACCGAAGACGTCGTTTTTCGCGGGTATTCTGCCGTCGTCGTCGTCGGATAGTCAAAACGAGTTTCTGACCGCGGTGCGGGCGAACACGACAGTCAAGGATGCAATTCGTCAGGTGGACTTGTGGCGCGACTCCGCCACTACCTTTCTGGTGCACCGGCAGGCAGAGGATGCGCTGCACAGCTATCACCTTCTGCTGGCAGAGACCCTGACGAAGGTGAATGAGCTGAAGTGATGGGGCTGCGCTCTTTGACGGAAGCAGCTGTTGCTGGCGTTCTTCGTGCTAGGGAAAAGCCGCTTTCCCTCCCTTTTTTTTTCAGAGTTCGCCTAGCACTTCCTCCTTCCCCCGAAATTTGCTCAATTTCAAGCGTCTGTCTCTCGACTAGGTTTTCGTCACGATCAAAAAAAAATGTTCTTAGTAGCTCTGATTTCGAACATTATCTTTGTTCTTCTTTTTGCCGGTTGTGAAGCAGTGTTTTGTGTTCTTACTTACAACAGCATAGCGATAAATTGTGAAAGCATAGTTTCAACGTTACACCCGCTCTCTGTATCTCTCTCGCTCTCTCACGTGTCGACTTTGCGCGAGAATTGCGGTGTTTACTGATATTGTTTTAATCTCGGGGTTTTCCGTTGGATAGTGCTTTTAGTAATACTGCAAAGGCGAGAATGATTGTTATAGGAGGGAGATGGCTTTTTATGGACTTGGACAGCAAAAGGCTCTCGCAACGAAAAAACGTCAATGTTAATTTTGAAGTGCAGGTTTTGCTTTCTGCCAATTCCACTTCACCTCCTCTGTCGTCACTTGCTGTTGCTCTTCATATTTCATCACTACGCTCACAGTCGAGAAGCTCCAACACTTACCCAACATCATCATCGTCAGCGTGCGCTTTCCGTTTGTTTTTATTGTTGTTATTGTTGTTACCACACTCACTAGTTGACTCATTCTCTTTTTGCTCTTCTTTTTATACACGTCAAGATTCAAAAGAGCACCGTCCCATTTCCTATCTCTATTTCTCCCCATCGAGCCTCGCTAAGAACATCACGTGCTTTAGCAAAAAAGCGTGTTTTTGTTTATTCTTATTTACAAAGATGGTCGAGGCGTGTTTTGTGTGCCTGGACTCCACGGAGTACATGCGCAACGGTGACCAGTACCCAACACGCATGATGGCCGAGCAGGACGCCGCGTGTCTGCTGGTCAACGCAAAGCTGCAGGCCAACGCGGAAAACACGCTCGGCTTCCTCACCACGGGCGGCAACGCTTGTGTGGTGCACGAGACGCTGACGAACAACGTTGACGCCGTCATGACGTCCATCGGCAACGTGCCCATTACGGGAAAGCGGTGCAACTTCAGCTCGGGTCTGCAGATTGCGGCGCTGGCGCTCAGCCACCGCACCAACTCGCGTGCAGAGAAGCGCATTGTCGCCTTCGTCGGCAGCCCGGTGCAGGAGAGCGAGGCGGAGCTGGAGGCGCTGGCGAAGAAGCTGCGCAAGGACGACGTGGCGGTCGACATCGTCGCCTTCGGTGTGGAGGGCAACGTGGAGCTGCTGCGCAGTTTTGTCAACAAGGTGTCCAAGAAGGAGAACTCGCGCTTCCTCTCCGTCGAGCCGCGCGAGAACTTGACGGACAAGCTGATGGGCAACGCCATCCTGCTCGGCGAGAACGCGCCGGAGGGCGGCGACGGTGGTGGCGGCATGTCCGGCATGGGCGGCTTCGGCGTGGACCCGAACACGGACCCGGAGCTCGCCATGGCGCTGCGCCTCTCGATGGAAGACGAGATGCAGCGGCAGGCAGCGGCGGCGGCGGCGGCGGGAGGAGGTGCGGCCGCGGCGCCGGCCACCGCCTCCCCCTCTGCTCCCGAAGCGACCACGACTCCAGGCGCCTCCACGGCAGCACCAGCAGCACCGGCAGCCGCAGCAAATGACGATGATGAGCCGGACTATGAGAACATGTCGGAGGAGGAACTGATCCGACGCGCCATCGCCCTCTCGCTGCAGGACGCTGCACCGCAGGCGGAGTCGAGCACGGCTGGCGGTGACGGCACGAGCGGAGCTGCGGCGCCGGCGCAGGGCGAAACGCACAAAAATGAGGAGGAGGAGGAAGACGACTTTGCGAAGGGCGTGGAGGATGCGCTGAAGAAGGAGGAAGACAAGAAGAACGAGGAGCAGTAAATGGCGGCTGCAACGAGTCGACGTGGGCATTTGAAGCGGTAGGCAATGCGAGTGCTTTCAGTCTTCGGCGAGCTGCAGCCTCTCCAGACAAAAAAAATATCATGTTTTCTCTTCGCTTTTTATGTTCCCTTTTTTGTGAGACTTTCTTTTTTGCTTCCTTTTTACGCAGCGGCTGCGCTTTCGTTACCACCTATTTGTATTGACTGAGCGTCTGCTCAACAGAAATATATTGAAAAGAATGGAAAATTAGTGCCACCAACGAAGTGTGCGAAGTCACTGAAATAGCGTATTGAATTGGAGTCTATACGCCTGTGACTCTATAAATTTTGGTTTTCGACCCATTTGCACATGCTTAAAAGTAAGTAGTGTGCGTCTACCAAGTTTTGTGAAGATACATCCCTTAGCACAATTGTGTCTCCGGAGAGAATAGTTGCTAGCGCGTTTCACGGAGAAGTTTTGTCAAATCTTTTTTTTTTAAATGTGACGAGTTTAGGTGGCAAAGCAAGTGCCCCCCTGCGGTTCGCGCAAGCAAAGTATAGATCTTAAGGTGTTTCGAAACAATAGAAAATTTTTTTTTCATCACCGCTGATCCTTTGCTACTTCCATTTTCTTTTCTCTACACGACGCGCCAACAACACATTCGGAGCGTTTCGCCTTCGACTACATGCACTTTTATTATTGTTACGAATGCGAAAGCCCATTTGAGGCACACAATTTCCATTCTGGCTGGTCGACGCCACAAAGCCAACTTTTTTTTTTTGTCTTTTTTTTTCCCTCTCCTGTCCAGTTGAGGCTTCTACAGGAAGCGGTCATACAACACGAAGGAAGAAAAAAGAAAAGGAAGAGAAATTGCCTCTCTCCTTATCTCTCGCTTTTTCATAACAATAACAACAACAAAAATAGATCATCGTGGAAGGTGCACTTGTACTGCAGAAAACCTTCTCCTCTTGCACAGCAGCTAGAAAAAAGAGAAAATTTATTATTTAAAAAATACACAAAAAACCGTGAAAAACTAGCATCGGAGTCAGTTATCTGAGATGAGTTCGTCCCTTCACGTCGTTCTTATCGGCACGGATGCTTTCCGCGTAGAGGGAGCGCTGCAAGGCACCATGGTGCACACGCACAAGGCGTGGAACAAGTCCTACCAGTTCTCCTGCACCTCCGCGCTGAGCGTGGACAAGGTCGACAGGCGGCTGCTGCTCGTGTGCCACGCCATTATTCTCTGCAAGGGCTGCCGCTCCCCTGCGAGCAAATCCAGCTACGGCAACCGCGCCGTTCTCGCGCTGCCCGATGCCACGCCGGCGTGCGTGGAGGAACTCGAGGACAGCGCCTTCTACTACGGCACCTGTCCCCTCGAGGAGCTCAAAGCGAAAACGCTGACCATCGGCCTCGCCCCACCACACGTCATCTACGACGCGCTGCTCAACCGCTTCACCGACGTCGGCGAGGCCGCCTTCCGCCGCGCGTTTTGGCTGCTTGACCGCGACTCGGACGGTCTGCTGCGGCTGCCGGAGTTGGTGGCGTGGCGGCGGCAGGTCGAGTCCGCGGCCGTCAACGCGGAGGAGGAAATTGTTGCCTTTCTGTCCGACTGGGGCGGCGAGGTGGCCGCTGGCAAGGAAGCGGACGTGACGGCGTTCCTCGACCTGCACCTGCGCTGGCTGACGCACGGCAATACGCTGGAGGCGTGGGCCACGCTGCACGCCTCAGGCATCCACCCCGACGGCCTGCCCTACTCGTGGTACGACCTGCACTCCATCCGCGTGGATCGCGAGTCCAACACGTACCTCTCCGCCCACGCCATCCAGTTTTTCACGAACGTGTACAAGTTCAAGAAGCTCGCGGAGGCGGCGGACATGTGGGCCGTCACCCCGGGCTGCCCGTGGGCCGACGTAGACGGCTTCTTGCAGGAGCGCATACCAATGGTGCGCTACGTGGAGTACTGGAAGTACATGGCGCTGGTGCGCCGCGAGGACGTTATCCGCTACGCCCGCTACCTCGGCTACAAGGGCGAGATCAGCTACCTCTTCACTCGCCGCAGCGCACGCGCCTTTCGCCTGCCCGAGGAGACGGTGCCGAACACGATCCACGTTCTCGTCGTCGGGGCAGCGCACAGCGGGCGGCGGAGTTTGATGTATGCCCTCACCAGCGGCACCGGCAGCAGCGGGGAAGCGTACCGCAAGTCCGAGCTGGCGAGCACCACCACGTGTGTGCGGACGACGACGTTTTTCGCAACGAAGAGCCGCGACCAGGCGGAGGAGGCGCAGACGGTCATCTACACCGCCATCGCCCCAGAGGACGCCGCGCGGGTGCTGGCGGAGCCGGAGGAGTCCAAGGTGTACGACGTGGTGCTGCTGTGCTACGACGGCAGCGACATCGTGCGCTCTGGCGCGTACCTGATGCGGCTCTTCGATGAGGTGTGCGCCACGGAGGGCTGCGAGCAGATGCCGTTTGTGGTCGTTATGACGAAGGCAGACGCGGTGCAGCCGGAGGCGGCGGGGCAGATGGCGGAGGCCGGCATGCAGCTGCAGAACTACTGCCTCGCGCACCAGCTGTTGTGGCCGCCCGTCATCACCAGCAGCGAGCAGCCGGACCAGAGCGAGGCGACGTCGCTCAACGAGTACATGTACGCCGTGGCGTGCGACCCGACGCTCGCGGTGGGGCAGCCGCCGCTGACGTACATTCGCGTGGTGCGGCGGGCTACCTTTGTCGCCATCTTAGCCGTCGCCGCTGCTGGCATTGCGCAGACGGTGATTAACCTTATCCGACGACGCAGGCAGTGACGACGGTGCTTGAGCCCCCATCCTCGAGGTTGCTTCTTTCTTCTTCCTCTTTGCCGGTGTTTTGCTCCTCGTGTCGCTTTTTTGTTTGTCTCCTTTGTGTGCGTTTGCGTTAGAGCGTCTTTTTCTTTTTCTTTGTTGTTGTATGTGTGTTGTGGTCAACGGAGCTGTTGCGCGCACGTACGTGTGTGTGCTCTGAGCCTCGTTGGCCCGAAAGCGTACCGAAGATTCGTTATGGTTGATCTTGTTTTCGTGCTTGTCAACGTTACAGCTAACAATCAAAAAAAAAAAAATGAAATAGTTGAAATGACACCGTTGTCGGTTTCTGCACCTCTCGGTAGCTCAGTGCGGTGACGCAGTCATGATGTTTAATTTCTCTTGCTTCTCTTAAAATGTTGTTTGCATCACTCAGCGAAGCGCATGCGTGGCAACAGCTTGATTGCCAAGAATCATGATAGTCGCTGTGACGTTGATGCGCACCAAACAACATCAAAAAGAAAAGGAGGAGGACCTGCATTGCCTTCAGTTCCCGCGTAAAGACTCATCGTTTTTTTTTTTTTTTTAATTTCTTTACCTATGGCTATCCTCTCTCTCTGTCTTTTGGCAATGCATTGGCTACATTTTTGTTTTTGTTTTCTTGTTACCGTTTGCCTTTGCTTTTCTGCGTT
Organism: Crithidia thermophila; assembly: GCA_030849055.1. Classification (NCBI taxonomy): domain Eukaryota; phylum Euglenozoa; class Kinetoplastea; order Trypanosomatida; family Trypanosomatidae; genus Crithidia; species Crithidia thermophila. The sequence goes on from JASAOP010002727.1 coordinate 51,637, forward strand.
GCATTCATCAACGAACACGAACTCGAGTACAGCTTGAAGAGGATCTTCTGAGTTCTTTCTTTGATTTTTAAAATCTCATTTATTTGGCACCGCTTCTGCCTTCCTTGCGTTAGCATAATTTAAACGTTTTACTATCAACAACGACAAAACAGGCACATCAGCGGTTCAACATGGCAGCTCCTGCGCACGCTACCTTTGCCGCCGGCTGCTACTGGGGCACCGAGCACTTCTTTCTCCGCAAGTTCAAGGACGCCATCCTGACCCATCAGGTCGGTTTTATGGGCGGGGAGGAAAACGACACGATGTCCTACGAGGAGGTGAAGAAAGGCTCCACCGGCCATGCCGAGGTCTTCGACTTTACCTACGACCCCGCGAAGGTGACCTACGAGGACCTTCTTGAGTACTTTTTCCGTATGCACAACTCCACCACACTGAACCGTCAGGAGGAGGATGTCGGCACGAACTACCGCAGCGCCATCTTCTACCACGACGATGCGCAGAAGAAGGCGGCGGAGGACTACATTGCAAAGCTGAACGGCGCTGACGAGAAGCTGCACTCTGCGTTTGCGAAGGCATTTGACGGTGCGGCCTGCGTGACGCGCCTGGAGAAGGCCGGCCGCTTCTACCCTGCCCACGAGGAGCACCAGAACTACCTGGAGCGTAACCCGGACGGGTGGTGTGTGCACCGCATCTACTACTAAGGGGCTTTGGAGAAGAAGAGGAAACAAAGCCACGGTTGACAAGCGGCGCGGGTGATAAGCGTACCACTTTGCGCTTTGTGGTGTCTTAATCTTGTTTCTCATGCCAGCTCTTCAAACAGAATTATTGTAACCCCTATTTTTTTTCTTTCCTATTCTAATTCACCGAATCTTGCGCCTTCCCCCAAAAGAATGCGAGAGTCGAGGTCGCATCCGTGACAATGTGAGAGTGTTGACAAAAAAATGTTTGGCGGTTTGGTGTAATGAGGCGAGATGCGTTGTGCGTGTGCACATTGCTTTTCTCCCTACTTTTTTCTTTCGCTGGGCGGTTCGTGACGATTGTTATCTGCCTGGCTCCTATTTCCAAAAAAAAAAAGAGCGAAAATCGACAAAAGATAAACATTTTTTAACAGAAAGGCTATCGTCCACAACATCTACCAAATTTTTAAGCCCAAACGCATACGTATGCAACGGGAAAAAGATGGAAGTTTCACGGTGCTCCTACGCTTTCCTCTTCTCGTTTTTGGTATCTACTTACTGTTTTTCATGCTCCAATTGTTGCAAAGCGTGAAGCTCAACTGTTTTCATCGTGTTGTCACAGGCCTCCGTTGCGTTCTTCAGCTGCCTTTAAGTTTCTTTTTCAGTTTGAAGACTTAATGTACGTCCTTTTTGCCTAAATGTCTCGGGTTTTTTGCTTATTTTTGCAAAGGCTATTCTGAACGCGGCTCATCTCCTTTCTCCCTCCTCTACCTTTCTTCTTGCGCGTTTGTAATGCTACCCGCATCTTCTTCTATCCTTACAAATATGCAGACTCACTGCAAACATTTTATTGCTTCAATCCAGACACTTTTTTCTCCTCCGTCAACGTTGCTTCTGAACTCTTTATTTGTTGCCTTGCTCTGCTAAACGAAACTACGCTTTGAGAAGCAAAACAAAATCTTATTGTTCGTATATTCACCAAAAAAAAAAAAAAGATGTCGACTGCTACGCGTGCCACCTTTGCCGCCGGCTGCTACTGGGGCACCGAGCACTTCTTTCTCCGCAAGTTTAAGGACGCCATCCTGACCCATCAGGTCGGTTTTATCGGCGGTACGGACGGCGACGCTGTGACGTACAACGACGTGAAGAAGGGCACCACCGGCCATGCCGAGGCACTCGACTTCACCTACGACCCCGCGAAGGTGACCTACGAGGACCTTCTTGGCTACTTCTTCCGCATGCACAACTCCACCACACTGAACCGCCAGGAGGGCGACATTGGCACGAACTACCGCAGCGCCATCTTCTACCACGACGATGCGCAGAAGAAGGCGGCGGAGGATTACATTGCAAAGCTGAACGGCGCTGATGAGAAGCTGCACTCTGCGTTTGCGAAGGCATTTGGTGGTGCGGCGTGTGTCACTTCCGTGGAAAAGGCCGGCCACTTTTACCCTGCCCATGAGGCGCACCAGGACTACCTCGAGAAGAACCCGAACGGCTACTGCGCGCATCGCATCTACTTTTAACACTTTGCTCTAAGTGGAGTTACAAAAGGCGTGAAAAACAAAAAAAGCCCTTTTTTGTGTGTGTCTGCTGAATGCTTTGCTTCGTCCTTCCTTTATACAAAAGCAAAGAAATCAGTAAATGTGAAAAAAATATCTCATTATTTGTCTTTCCTGACCCTGGGCATCTGCGCGCCGTCCTTTTTCATCATCGCTTTTTCTTTATTATTATTATTATTCCTGCCGTGCTTTTTCTCGACAAATATATATATCACCTCTTTTTCAGGCAACTAACTTCGCTTCTTATGTGCTTTGTTTCCTTCATTACTACCAAAGTGTTGTTCGCCGCCACGAGGCCTCGTTGCTTCTTTGTTTTGAGGCTTCCCAGCTTTGTTGTTCGGATTTCTTTGGATTTAGTAGTTGAGGAGCGTAGCACTACTGCGATTTGAGACTGTTGCCTTTCTTTTTTATTATAATTATGCTCTTCTTTTTATGACCTTTGTCTTTTTTAACAGCAAACGCGCTCCTGCTTTGAGGGTATCCTCGTGTGCATGAGTATGTCGTAAGCTTTCTCGGTGTAGCGCGTGAAGTATTGCTTCACTTTTTAAACTGAAAAAAGATAAAGGTTGTAGATGTATCACTGTAGCAACTGTGTAGTTCGGTGTATCGTTGTCGCAGCAGCACTTGCAAACAGCGCGCATTACTTTTCAACTAAAACAAATGCCAAACAAATTGCATTGTGGCTGCAAATACCACCATGTGACCGAAAAAGATCCCCATAGACAAAGAAAAACTGAGGGTTTTTTTTCCAACGGATTGCCAGCTGCAGAGCAACCCTTCTCATTTTGCAAAATGATCTCAACAACATTTCTTTGTTTCCCTCTTCTCACATCCTCTTTTCCAGTACTTTCACCCAGGAACAATTTCATTGTTGAAGCGCTTATACCCTTTTTTTTTTGAAAGGAAACGAAGATTTACACAAGGACGACACGTTTGGGGAGCAGACTTGACGTGAACGCAGTTTGACATACATTTTTTTTTCCGTTCTGATTGTGAACCTTAAACTTTTTTTTTGTGTAGCGCTCGTTGTTCGGTGTTTTCTGTTCGCTGCCTGTTGAGTCACTGAGCAAATCTTGGGCTCTGCGATTGTCCACCGTTTTCTGCTCTCTGCGTTTCTGCAGACTTTTGAAGTGCTTGCTCCTTGTTTTCGTCGCTGCTGCTGCTGCTTTTCTTCCTCCCCTTTCATCAAACCCACTTGTGACACATTATACTTTTCGTGTCACGCACTGCAACTGTCCTTTCTTCTTTTTTCTTTTGTGTTTCTCCATTTTTTTTTTTAAGTGTTACTGTCCATATTTTCTTTGATTTTGAGTGGTTGTTTGTTTCCTCACATCTGTTTTGATTGTTGTGTACGGCTTTGTTCCTCTTCGTCTAAGTAGGCGCGAGTTTTTTTTTTATTTGTTCACGTCGTGTGTACTTTTTCTCGTTTCCTCACTTTTATATCACTTTTTTTTGGTTATTTACCCATAGCTTCTTTTGCGATTCACATCTTCAAAATAGCTTTCTAGTCAAAACAACGGTGGCAAACACCAAAAACATCGACGGTGTCAACGATTCACAACGCAGAAAAACACCACCAAAAGACTGCTCTTCTTTTGCAACTTTAGTGACACACAAAAAAGGTTGTTTTGTTTCTCAGCTTTCCAGGCAGCCCTTTATACTTATTCTTTTTTCGTTGACTGCGTTGCTTCGTTCTTGTTGGAACTTTATTGTAAAAAGAAGTTGTCACAATTACATAGCAGCTTGTTGGGAGAATCACACGTATCTACAACACTTCAACCTTTTCTTACTTGTGTATTGCGTTGGCGTCAAAAGCGCCTTCGGCTAGAAGAAGAAGCTAAGTACTTGCGAACCGTGTCGTGAGACGCGTGTTCTTGTTCGCCACGGAGCATCATGCAGCAGATGGTCATCACCTATGTGCTGTCGGGTCTCGCCAACATTGCGGACGTCAACCCGCGCGACGTGCACACGTCCCTCTTCAACGGCAATGTGCGCGTCAACAACCTGTCGCTGCGGCCGGAGACGATGAACAAGATCCTGCCGCTGCCCATTGAGGAGGGCACGGTGCCGGAGATGGAGGTGCAGATCCCGAACCCGTCGACGGCCTCGCCGATGGACGTGAAGGTGCGCCGCGCCCGTCTTCTTCTCCAGTTCGACCTCTCCTCCCCACCAGCAGAGCGCACGCCGGAGCAAATTTTGCGCGGCGTCACGGCAGCCGCCATTCTCGGCGACGCCGCAGCGGAGGTGGCCGAGCCGTCGTCGGAGCCGGTCTCGCCGCTCAGCGAGCACGACGGCGAGGCGGCCAACGCCGACTTCTCCTCCGCCAACTCCGAAGTGGACGAGGAGGAGGATTTCGCGTCGTGCGTCAGCGACGGCGATCTCTCGGACAACGAGTCCCTCAGCAGCAGCGGCAGCTTCGGCTCACCGACGGTGGCGGACGGCGAGCAGGCCGGGGCCGGCGCCAGCAGTGGCGGTGGCGGTGGCTGGTTCGGCTACCTGCGCACCCGCGCCGCCCAGTCGGTGGAATGGATCTGGCGCCGCCAGCTGCGCATTGTCTTCACCGATCTCACGATGGTGCTGCCGTGCGACACGCGCAAGAACATCCACTACGAGATCGGCGTGGACACCTTCACCGTCATTGTCGAGCCGACGCAGACGTCGGGGGCGGAGCAGATGAAGATTATCAACATGGAGATCGGCGGTGCCAGCGTGTTCGCCAGCGCCGGCGATGCCCGGTCTCGCATCGTCGTTGTCGAGGCGCTCTCCGTCAAGATCACCACCGTCTACGAGGCGAACACGGAGCGCGTGCTGCGCAAGAACGTAGTCGTCTCTTTCAAAGGCACCAGCACGCTGCTCGCGGACGAGGCAACGCTGTTTGCCCTCCTGAAGTGTCACCTGTCACGTGCAACACGTCTGGCTGTCCCGTCGTACTGCCTGCCCTTCTCCTCGCTGCGCGCACGTGGCTCGCTGTGGCCGTACGCGAAGGCGTGCGTGCTGCAGGGCCTGCGCGACTACCGCAAGCGCTTCAACTTCAATGCGTCGTACCTGAGCTTCTACTCCCAGGCGCGTGAGCGGTACGTGCAGCTGCTCAACGAGTGCCACCGCAGCCAGAGTGTGGTGGAGCGGCGCCACCAGTTGGCGGAGGCGGAGCAGGATCTGCGACACGAGGACGTCATCCTGTACCTGCGACAGCTCGTGCAGAGCAAGTACGCCGCCAACGCCGCCGCCCCGGAGGTGGACGAGGCGGCCGACCTCGAGCCGCTCGTGGTGTCGTCGACGCACTTCGAGTGGAAGGTCGTGAAGGTGGTCCTGCCCGCCCGCAACATCGTCTACGCGCGCGACACGGCCCTCATTTTGCGCAACGACGAGACGCTGTTCACCGTGAGCGCCGTCTCGCTCGACAGCAACGGTGTCGTGCAGACCGTCGCGGCGCCCACAGCCGCCTCGCTGAGCCCCGCGGACGCGCAGACGGTCAACCTGACGGAGGAGACGTCGCTGCTCTACCTGCACATGAAGGAGGAGGTGTCCTCCAAGGAAACGAAGCTGAGTCTGCAGCGCCTCGCCTTGAAGGGCAGCCTCGACGGAGCCCTGCGCTGCGTGACGCCGATAGCCGAGGCGCTGCAGCGCATCAGCGAGCAGGCGCGCACCGGTGCCACGACGCCCATGTCGCAGCCCGCCAGCGCCGCCTCGCAGAGCCCGCCTCCGGCCCCGGTCGACAAGCCGACGACGACCATCATGGCCGTGCACTGTCTCGAGGTGCAGCTGGGCGACTTTGGCCTGCTCGTCGACCACCTCTCGTGCACGACGGCCAGCGCACCGGGGGCACCGTCGAAGCTGGGCTGCACGATGCGCCGCTGCCACCTGCGGCACGGGGATGCCTTCGTGCTCGCCCCGCTGGAGGTGCGCATGACCCCGCGCGGCGGCGTCGTGCTGACGCGCGTGTCGCTGCAGGTCTCCCGCGAGACGTGGGCGGCGCTGCGCCAGGACGCGGACAGCATCCGACTTCTGTACGAGAAGTATCCGCGCTTCGACGCCGGCCCACCACCGCAGCCACCACGCGGCGGCAGCAGCAGCTCGGCGCCGGCGGTGTCGATCGCGTCGTCGAACATCGACCTCGACGTGCTGAAGGGGCTGCAGCGGGTGCTGCAGTGGTCCGCCGTCTCGAGCTGCCCACCGCTGGAGATGGAGGACATCGCGATCAGCTTCCAGCCCCTCGACGCCACCGTCACCATCCAGCGCGTCAGCGTGCAGACGGTCGCACCGGCAGTCCGCGGCCCTTTTGGCGTGCACGTCGGCGTACGGCGCATGGCGGTGCAGTGCGGCTACACGGGGCGGCTCACGCTGCGGGTGGAGATGAACGGCGGCATGCGGGTCGGCATGAGCCCCGAGCCGGCCCAGGCGATGGTTGTATCGCTGCCAGAGATGAGCATCACCGGCAAGCGCGGCGGTGACCCGACAGAGATCCCCCTCCTGCGCATCAATGGTGTCGACGGTGTCGTGCACGGCACGGTGCAGTACTACCTCGCCCACAGCGTGGTGGTGGCGGACAGTGTTTGCGTGCAGGATGCGGAGATGATCTACAAGACCGACGGTGCCGTGCCCGTCTTCAGCGATCGTCCGTGCCTCACGTCGTACATGCAGGTGGCCGCGGAGGTGACGGCGGTCGACGTGGAGAAGCTGTCCGCGGTGCCGACCCGTGCTGTGAGTCACGTGCTGGGCGAGGTGTACACCTTCCTGTGCGATGAGATGATCTCGGAGAACTACTACCGCACCTTCTTCAGCTGCTTCAGCGACATGGCGCTGCGTCTCTCCTTGCACGACTGCGTGGTGCGCTGCGGTGCCGGCGACGCCGCGGAGGAGGTGCTCGTGTCGCTGGCCAACACCACCAGCGAGGAGCGGCTGACGGCGCTAAACATTTACCGCCCGCACCTGCAGGCCACCGCGGACAACTTCCCCATTCTGGTGCTCAACGATGTCGAGAAGTTGGCGATGGAGGCCGACGTGAGCTGCCTCACCGTGCGTGTGGCGGCCCGGCCGGCTGTGTCGCCGTCGGATGTGGCGATGACGGTGAAGGGGCTGAAGGTGCAGATGGCGCTGGAGAAAATGCCGTTCTGGCGTGCGGAGGCGATGGAGATTGCGACGGTGCCGCAGCGGGTGGAGGTGGACAGCGTGCGTGTGGTCACGCGCCTCGACCAGCAGCAGCTCAGCCAGAGCGCCATCCTCGACGCCTCGCTGACGGCCCTGACGATGGAGACGGTCACCAGCACGTCGTGGGCGGGCGGCAACTCGGTGACGCTGTCGATGCCGCGTGACCTGCCGCTGAGCCCGTCCGAGAGCGATCGCGGCAGCTGTGCGTCGTCGGTGGAGGAGGAGGTGGACACCACCCACCTCTCGCTGCGGCGCTGGGGCGTCACGGTGGACTTCTCCGCCGCCCTGTCGGAGTTCTACAAGCTGCAGCACATGGTGCGTTCGATCGTGAAGGCGGCCAACTGCTTCAGCCGTCGTGTGGTGCTGCGGAATGGCGTGTCCAACGCAGAGTTCCACCTCGACGACTGCGGCGACTTTTTCCTCGATGCCCCGACGCAGCTGGTGGTGGTGCGCGACTGCGTCTTTTACGCCCCCACGCCGGACCGCCACATCGTCGTCTGCCCGGGCACGTCGGTCGTCTTCCGGCGCTGCACGTTCGTGCACGCGTCGCACGCGTCCCTCATCCGCACCGCCGCGCGCTCGTCGCTCTACGCCTGCGAGGACTGCCGCCTCCGCACCGGAGACGGCGTAGCTGCCGTGCCGACGTCGCCGACGGGAGCCGCCGTGCCGACCTCGCAGGCGGCGTCGCCGGCCAACACGTCCGCCGCGTCGGAGCGCCGCCGCACCCGCACCCACGTGACGGTGGACGACGGCGTCATCACCGTGCAGCTCGACGCCGCCTCGCGCCTCGTGTGCACGCAGAAGGCGCTCTCGCTGACCGCGAAACGGAAGACGCGGCGCAACTTCGTGAAGGTGCGCAACGGCGAGCTGCGGGTCGAGTACGTGGACGCGGTGCAGCGGGTGCCGGTGCTGTCCAAGACCATCGCGGAGGGCGAGATGGCGGTGCAGCTGCCGCGGCGCTCGTGCACGGTGAGTTGCTCCGTCACCTGCGGCGAGGTCGTCGTGCCGGTTGTCACGGCGAAGATCCTCGCGGTGCAAGAGCGGGTGGCCATTTTAACGGCCGCAACGGCGTCGCCGATGCCTTTGGACGAGACCACGGAGCTGCCACCGTCGTCGTACACGGTGCCTCCACCACCGTCGTCGTCGTTGGACGCAGACGTGTCCGCTGCCGCCGCCGTTTCCTCTTCCTCTTCTCTGGTGGCGGCGACGGCGGACCGCTTTCCCTACGACTCATGGAAGGTGCTGCTGTCGCTCTCGCTGATTCCGATTGCAGTGCAGCTGCCCGGTGGAATGCGGGTGGCGAGGGTGACGCTGTCCAACGCCTTTGTGTGGTCGAAGCGCGAGCCGCTGTCGGAGGCGCAGGTCGAGGCTCGCATCGCGGTGCACGACATGGCGCTCTGGGAGTGGCAGCAGCAGGCCTTCAAGTCCGTCATCAGCAGCCCTGTCTTTCTCGGTGTGCAGGGGCGTACGGCGAGCCCGCTCAACGTCAACGTCACCGCCACCATCTCGCCGGTGGACGCCACCGTGTCGACCGATCAGCTGCGCCTCCTCACGCACGCGCTGCTGACGCACGCCAGCACCGCGACGGCGGCGGCCGGTGCGGCAACGCAGCAGCGCGAGGCGGTGTGTGCGTTCTCTTGGCGCAACCAGGCCGCAGTGGCACTGCGTGTCCGCGGTGGTGAGGGGGACGTGGTGGCGGTGCCCGCTGTTCGTGCTGCTGGTGGTGCTGCAGGTGGTGGGTCGCAGAGAAGAGCGGAGGAGTCGGCGCTGGTCGCCGTGACGGCGCCGTTTGCGATTGTGGAGGCGGACGGAGTGGTGGTCGACCACGTTGAGCGGGACGTCGCGCAGGCGTCGACCGCGGCAGCCCTTACTGCTGCTGACCAGCATTATCACCACACCAGCGAGCCGTTATTTGAGTCGCGCAAGGTGGTGGTGCTGGCGGACAAGCGCCGGCTGCACGTCACGACGACGCTGACGGCGGCGATGGTGCAGGAGGTAGCCGTGCGCACGGTGGTGCAGGTGCAGAATAACACCCCGTTTGCACTGCTCTTCACCGCTGCCAGCCAGCGCGAGCACCTCATCGCGCCCTTCGAGCTGTCCTGCGTGCCGGAGTCGATGCTGCAGTGCGCCGACCTCAGCGTCGCGGTGGCGAAGGCGGCGGCGACGACGACGCTGCGCGAGCCGCTCTTCCCTGACGCGCTGACCGCCTCCGCCTTCTACCAGCAGTGCTACCAGCAAGGCTACCCGGCGGCCGACGTGGCGCGCGAGTTCGTCTCGCAGCTGGACGGGTCCTCCACGTACATGATCACCGAGTTTCAGATGTGTGGGCCGGTGCTGCTGCTCGTCTTCCGCTCCGCCAGGCCGCACGTGGTGAACGACACGATCTACCCCGTGCACATCGACGCCGTCAACGCACGGGGCGAGGTGCTGGCGCAGGAGCGCGTCGAGGCCGGTGCGCGGGCCTTCTTCTTCAGCCTGCCGCCGGCGATGAACGTCCGTGCGTGGGTGCGGCTGCGCGTCGGCGAAGAGGTTTATGAGACACGCGACACCGTCGGCCTCTTCGACCGCGAGGCGGCCGCGGTGGACGCGAACGTGGTGCTGCAGCACACGGCCCACCCGCGGCGCTACTTCTTCGAGGTAAATTTGTCCGTCGCGGCCGACGGTCCGGCCGGTCCGCGTGGCGTCGCCATCACGACGAGTCACCTTTGCCTTGTGAAGAACTGCACGACGACGGACCTTTTCTTCTCGACGGAAGAGGGCGACGCCGTCGGCACGATGGGCACCGTAGGGATGCCGGGCTCGATGGACACCGGCGCTGTTGGCTACGTGCCGTCCAACGCTGTGGTGTGCATCAAGCCGAAGGGCGCCGCCATGTCGGAGCCGTTCGAGATCGACGACAGCGGCGAGGGCTGCGTCGTGCAGTGCGATCGCGTGCCTGAGGCGAGTGCGTACTCGGCCTCCTACTACCTCCTCCACGTCGTCCCGAGCAGCCAGCGCGTGAAGGTGGCGGAGCTGCTGCCCTCCGTCGTTTTCCGCAACCGCCACCGCCGCCGTGTGCTGTGCGTCAAGCACGTCATTCGCCAGAGCGGGTCGACGCGGCCGCTGGAGGAGACCGTCTTCGAGGTGGGCCCGCAGAGCAACCACTGCTACTACACGCTGTCTAAGTACGGCTACACCAACGACCTCCTCTTCGCCTGGAAGGACGGCGGCGCCGCCGTTGACGAGGCCGTCGTTTTCTCGTCGGTGGTCGAGACGGACCTGGCGCCGTCCACGACGTGGAGCGGCTGCGTGTGCTGCGGGGCGACGCACCACCAGGTCGAGATCGCCAAGGGACACTTGTACGAGCCGGCCTACGTGACCGTCGGACCGCCGGTGCTGCCGCGCGTGAAGCTGGTGAACCTGACGACCATCCCCTTCCGCGAGGTGGCGAGCTACGAGGTCGCCTTCCCGCAGCCCTCCAAGAACAACAAGTTCCTCCTGCTGACGACGGCGGAGGGCACCACGCACACCGTCGACCTCCTGCAGGAGGAGCCGGTGGAGCTGGAGCCCGGCGTGACGGTGCAGGCGGTGCGGGCGGAGGGCGACAACTGCTCCGTTGTGCTGGCGAACGGCCGCGTCTTTGTGACGAAGGAGAAGTCGTACGCGGAGGAGATGCAGCTGTCGATGAACGTGCAGATGACGGCGCTGTCGCTGCGCCTGCGGGATGGCCACGTGGTGCCGCTGCAGCTGCTCTGGCGATCCTTCGCAGTGAACGTCATGTGGTGGAGCGACACGACGTCGCTGCAGTCCAGCGTGACGGGGATCTGCCTCGAGATCAACTACGAGGGCCGGCGGCAGCAGGTGGTCGAGGCCTTCGACGCGGATATCAGCGTGCGGGAGCTGCGCAGCACCACCCGCGACGTCTACTTAAAAGGCTTCTACATCGGGCTGCAGCCTCTCACCATCACCGTGTCGGATGTGCTGCTGTACCAGCTGCAGGTGCTCGGCGCGCGCTGCCGCGTGGATGCACCGTTCCAAATGGCATCGTGGGTGCACCAACGCGTGTCGACGTGCCTCCTGCAGAGCCTGCCAGCGAGTCTGCCGCAGCTCTATCACATCGGCAGCGCCGGCATCTCGGAGACGCCGCTGGAGCTCAGCTGGGACCGCAGCACGCGGCCGCCGCACGACTTTCTGCTGGGTGACTCCGCCATTTCCAAACTCATTCCGTCGCTGCATCACGCGATGCTCGTCTTACCGAAGCTGCAGCTGCGCAACGTGTCGCGGGTGTCGCTGAGCGAGTTGATTGGGCGTGTGCAGCAGATTCTTCTTATGGAGGTGGTGAAGCAGATCCCGAAGATGGTGACGACGGTTGGTCTCTTCAAGAAGAACTCGTCCCTGCTGGAGAAGGTGACGTCCACTGTATCGTCCTTCTTGTTCCGCCCTTCCACGGAGACGAACACGACGGATGACGGGAGCTCAGCTCTGATTTAGAAGACGCCGTTGAATTTTGACAAATATTTTTTTTTGTTGTTGTTGGGTTTTTTATTTTCAGTGTTGTGACAGTACTTTGTTTTTTGTTTGTTTGTCTTTTTGTGCGTGTGACTTTATTGTCACCTCCACACGTATACACACACATCGCAGTGTTGCCTTTTTTTTTTTCCTGTGTATTCGAATCGCTATACACCACTACCACCAAAAAAAAAACAAAGAAAAACAGAAAAATTTTAGTGTTAAGCATGATCCGTTTCGTGGTTTGACCGAGGAACTTCTTTGAGCCAAGATGAAAGGATGCTGTGAAAGTGTTTTCTTTTTCACCAACTGCTTATTGCAGTTTTACAGTTTGGAAGAAGAAAAAAGAAATGTGCAATCTAAATACATGGAAAAATTTTTTTTCAACAACAACCTACAGTTTTGAGATTTTAAGAGCGCAAAACGGCTCTTAGAAGGATGCAAAGCGTGGGTAGGTGCAAAAAAAAAAGTTACTGAATTGATGTTTTTATTTTCTTTTCTTTTCACGAACGGCTACACATTGTTTCTCACTCCCTTTGTTCTCTCTTTCTCACGCATCAATACGCACGCGCCAAAACATAAATTGCGACACACACACACACACAAAAAAAAATAAACATTAAATGTGCTCCTTGCATATGACGCAGTAATTTCAATTTTTTCTCGTATTTTGACAAACGTTAACAAACACACGACAAAAACTTGCACTCGCATCCAAATTATTCTTGTTACGTATTTTTGCTTTATACTGCTCTCTTTAGAATCTTCTGCTATTTCGACTTGCCCATCCATCCCCGCACTCGTTTCTGAAGCATGTCGCGACTTCCTGGAGAGAACTTGGCTGATGCGGCGCGCCGCGAGCTGACGGAGCCTATTCCGGGTGACGAAAGCGCCGCGCGGGAGCCGCCGACGTCGAAGTCGCCCACAGACCCGGCCGACTCGCAGAACGAGCCGTACGATGTGGTGAA
>JASAOP010002728.1:0-65003 GCA_030849055.1 Crithidia thermophila
CTCGCATGCCGGCCGCTGCAGCTCTTCCGATGCTGTCGCCGCCATCGGACCCAGAGCTGGAAGGAAAGAGAAAAGCCTCCGTGGTCGGCATGTTCAGCTGATCCAGCACAGTTGCCACGCGCTGGAACTGGTGAATCTGTTGCTTGTAGAGGTACGCCGGGGTTGTCTGCACACCTGCGCGACGCGGCTGTATGGCGTTGCGTGGGTTCGCGCGTGCTCGCGCGAGCAGCCTGGAGATGAGCGCGCAGAAATCGCCAACCTCACTGTCAGCGTTGCGCTGCGATTCTGGTATTTTTCGGCAGAAAACGTCGATGCCTTCCAGTACGGCGAGACTGTTCATCAAGGCTGACGGAGCGGCCCTAATGGCAGAGTTGAGAAAGGCGCAGTACTCCGGTTGCCAGCAACACCGCGGCGCCGCCCTGACCAACCGCTCGAAGCTCTGCGCGTGGCTCTGCCAATCCACCAGCACTGCATCGCCACACTCCTTGAGCGCAAATGTGATGGCCCGGTCGCTTTTGCCTGCCGCGTGCCCGGTGCTCGGCGCTTCCGACGAGCTGAGAAGATCCACAAGATGCGGACAGACCTCGTCAAGGTACGTCTCGAAGGCGTCTCCAGTCATAGCGGCCTCCGCGATAGCAGTCGTTACTGCGGCCACCGCCGTAGCGTAACTGCCACCGCCTCGACCTCGCCCTCTTCCGCCCTCACCTGCGCCTCTGCCACCGCCTGCGCCTCTGGCAGATGAATACGGACCGCCCCGCCCGCGAGTGGGACCGCCTCGTTCGCGAGTGAGACTGCCTCGTCCGCGACCACGATTCAACTTCTCTGATGCAGCGTAAGGAAATGGCATCGTTGCACATGTAAAACGCACTGCAAACAAAGAAAAAAAAAAGAAGCTTTAAATTTGTCAAATTTAAAAAAAAGATAGGCTTTAAAATGCTGGTTTATCGAAAAAAAAAAACTGTAATACCAACGCAAGTCAAAAACTTTGGGGTGCTTAAGTCCGAAAAAAAAAAAGCCAAAAGCAAATTAGATTGTCTCTATCACAAAGCGAGGGGGGAAAAAAAAGATGAAGCAATGGGTGTTCAAGACTTGGTCAAAGCTTCTATTTTTACCACTCTCCAAAAAAGAAAAAATATATAAGAAAGAAGATAGAACGAAAGAAGCGACAAATGTTGCGAACAGAAAATGAGTTAGTTCCCAGTCCTCTGCGCGAAAAGGAGCTAGAAAAGTTACGGGAAGGTGAAGTTCAACACCGTTTCTTTTTTTCAAATCGATGGTTCTCTAACTTTTACCTGTATCATGTGCAATCTTTAGTATCACACTGAAAGATGTGTACAAAATAAAAAGAAAGGTTGTCAAGAAAGAAAAAATAACCGATAATGCTTTGTAGATGAAAACTTGATTGTCAGAGTAAATGACAACTGTTGGACGGTGGCAAATGCGTCAGTAGAGATACGTGCGACGCAAAGCTGTGCTGGTGTTGTTGTTAGCTACCTGTCTTAGAGTGCTTCGATACGGATACTGGTGTAGCAGATTCTCGGATTCTTTGAATGTAGCTGCCAACACACACAAAAAAAAAAAATGAGCGACGGCTACTGACGGAGCGATGGTGGTTGAGCTCGTCAAATGCCGTGCAGATGTGGATGTGAAATTTAGAGGTCTTTTAATTTCTTTGAGAATGCCTCAGTTTCCAAACAAAATAAAGGACACAATAAGCTCTTTAAAGAAGAAGAAAAAGGCTTAAAATCTGCATATAATTAAGACGGTCGAGAGAGAGAGGGGAGAGGAGAAGAAAGGTGAAAGAACAGACTGAAAGTTCGCGTCTGCAGCACCGCCCTCAAAAGGAATCGTGTCGCTTAAAAAGATTTAAAAAAAAAATAATCGCTTCTCAGACACTATTTACGCAGAAATCGTTCACTCTTTGTGCCCTAAAAGTATTTGTGTATCCCACCTTAGCAACGCTTTTGGTTAGCAGGACACCTTTGCTATTCCAACTCCTCCTTTATCATGGCATAAAAGGCACTTTTATTATTATTATTATTTAGTTATTTGCTTTAACGGTATAGTTTCGTTTGGTGTATTAAAAATGATGCGTTAATTTTGAAGGTGTAGAACACAAATGAAATGAAAAATGCATTCCACACATACCAAAAGTAAAATTTAGGGTATGTGGAAAAGGGTTTTTTTTTTTTGCGAACATCGTGCACAGACAACGTAGCACGTAACAGCAAAATCCAAGCGAGGCTACAACAGCGATTTGAAAAAGGATTCGGTTTTTTAAAGTATCCTTGCAAGCCGAAAAAAAAAGGGCAGCACAATCTTCATCATTTGAGGCAACAAAAACTGTTAAAGGTTAAGAAGAGAAAACGTATATCTTTTGTTGACAAATGCTCTACAAATAAATAAATAAAAAACAAGAGAAGTTAGTCCGCTTAAAAGACTGCCTTTCATTTTCTTTCAAACAAAAAAAAAACTCAGAGGAAACAAAGTGCTATAAGAAAGATGGCATTGATTAAAAAAAAATGTCTTCTTATGCTTCCACATTGAAGTCGGCTTCCTGTCGTAGGTAAACAACACGCTGCTGAACCTTTTCGACTCGGAGGTAGCAGCCGGCAGGAAGAATAATGCGAACGGCATCTGCGGTGCGAGGCAGCTCACATCGGGCGTATACAAAGCACTGTATGACAAACATCACCTCCTTGGAAGTGACTTGTTCGTGTCGGCCTTGTTCTCGTGGCACCGTGCACACCGTCGGAGCATTCCACACGACCACTGAGGCACTGGTGTAGGCCGCCAGTTGAGGTGCCTCGAGCCGCGCCACGCGCACCGCCTTCAGAGGCACGTGCGTCTGTAAAAGCTGCAAACCACGGTTAAGAAGCCACACAAAAGGAACCAAACGCGGAAGCCGGGCGGGCGAACAGCCAGCAGACCGCAACATCGACTCCAGCGATCGTTCCGTGTCGTAAAAAGCGTACACAATCGCGGCCGCCTCCTCGTCGCTGCCAACCGCCTCCACTGTCTCGTCTACGAAAACGCTCAGCTCCACGGCGCACACTCCTTGGAGCGCGAATACGGCCTCCGCCAGGGTGCCAGCACAGCCGCTCGGCAAGGTGATGGCCGCCGTGTCCGTGCCGCTGAGCTGACAAACGAGTCGTCGCGCCGCTTCCGCAGCGGACAGCTGAGTTCCTCGGTCGAAGTCGTTCTCCGTTTCGTCCAGTCGCGCCGCATCGCTCGCCTTTTTGTCGTCCTTCACTGCGCGTGCAGCGATGCCAGGCAACAGCTTCCGAGCAGCACTGCTCTCCAGCAGCTTCTTCTCGACGTCCTCCACAGGCTCCTTCGGCCAATCATCCGACATATTTGCCTTCACCTTCGCGCACACAGCCTTCACAAGCTCCGGCGTCAGAGCGGGGTGAGGTGCGAGAAGTTCATGGAGCTGCCGCGCCAAATCCTCGGACCTGCACTGAAAAAAGGCACTTAAGGGGGCATGAAAGCTTTTGCCAGGGTTACGTGGGCATTGAAGGACGTGGCTGTGAGCATCGGCGTCGCAGTCCTTCATGCAGAAACCGCAGAAGCCGTGCGTTCCCCACGGGGCAGCTACATTGCTGCAGCTGATGGCAAAGCAACCAAAAAAGTCGTAGAAGGCGCAGCCGCATTTGGGACACTGCGGGAGCAGGGTCACCTGCTTTGCCAAGTCGTCGGCGAGAATTTGTGCTGGTGAGAAATGGGGGCCGTCGTGCCAGCCCCGCACGGCGCCTTTGCCGACGCACACTTCGCAAAACTGCAAGTTGCAGCCGCTGCACTGGCGCTTGTCGTAGGCCAGCACCTTTGGCACGCCAGTGCACAGCTGGTTCGGACAGGCCTTCAGCTCGGCGCCGGTTCGCGTCGTGTCAGTCACCATCTTCGTCCGCAGCGCCTCCGCCAGGCGCTTCAGGCCGATGCGCGGGGCGTACAGGCACACCTCATTCGCGCTGAGCGGCTCCCCGCACGCCACACATCGTATGGGGAGACCGGGCACATCGCCGCCCTCGGCATCGAAGGCACCCGCGAGGCACTCGGTGCAGCACTGATGGCCGCACAGCAGCCGCACATTTTCAACCCGCACATCGCAGATGCACACCGCACACTCCCGTCTCGCCGCATCGTCCGCGCCTGCTGCCAGCGACGCGCGGTGTGCCGTTGTCTCGTCGAGCGCGTGCGCGAAGCGGTCGTTGTCGGCGCCGTCGATGGCACGCCACAGCGTCGCCACCGATGCATCCTCCTTCGCCTGCCGCACAACTTCTGGAGGGGCGATCAGGACAATGCTGTCGTAATCGCGAATGCGGCGGGCGGGCTGCCTGTTGGATCGACACCGCTGGACAAGCCTCTCCACCCATTGAGCGCACACTCGGGCAGCCCCGCTTGGAGGAGGCAGAGTGAGCGTTGTGCACTCGACCCGGCAAAGACCCTTCGCAGTGGCCAAAAAGGCTTCAACGCTTTTGAACGCCTTCTCGGATCCGATAAAGCACAGGGCCTCGTCAGCCTCGCGGAGGGCGAATTGGCACTCGAAGACGTAAGCGTCCCTCTTCTGCTGTTGCAAATTGTACTGCTGCACCACGTACCGGAGCTCAAAGGCAAACTTGCGAGCCGCGTTCACCTGCTCTGTGCGTTCTTTTAGATCGAAAGTGAATCTGCGCACCTGCGTCGCCTCACGCAAGTAGTCGAGCGCGGTCTGCAGCTGTAACGGGGAATTGCACCGCACCATAAGCGACCGGTGGGCAATTGTAGTGAACGCCTCGCAGGAGAAGCCAGCGCCGGCGACCCTTTCTCCCCTTTCCACAGCCTTCGTAACGCCGTCAATGAGCAAGCGCTGCAGCGCTTTGTTTGCCAGAGACGGCAGCGGAAACTCGGCGTTGTACGCGGTGTGAATAAAGAAAGGACGAAAATTGAGTGAAGATCCCCGAATGCGGTGGAGAGCAGCGAGGGTGGCCTCCGCCACGCGCGGATTCGTGACGAGAAGCTGCAGAAGCAGCAGCCCCTGCGACTGGTCGATTTGCCGCGACTCCACCATCGCGCCGTGCGGCAGCGCCAGGCTCAGCAGCCGCTGGAACTCCAGCACCGATTCCAGATAGTAGTCGCCCGCCCTCTCGCTTTCTGCCGCCGTCCTCTCGGGGTCCACGCGACCAACGTACAGACGGAGATTGATGCGGCACGCGGGTGCGTCCGCGTTCGCAGCTGGGGCCAGCGGCTCCTGCTCGCAAAACGGCTCCATTTTCACGAAGGGTCGGTCTTCCTCGGCCGCCACGTTGAAAGCGGAGAAGAACTCATGCGCGCTTGGCGCGTCCTCAAACGTGACAAACGCAGTCCACACGCCACTCGCCGACGCGGCGCCACCGTCGGCAGAGCGCACGGTCACCAGCATGCGTCGACCGAACCAGCGCTCACTCCACTTCTCCACCATCGCTGAAAGGTCAAGGTCGAGGCACTTGACGTCCGACTCGCAGACACCGGAAACTCGGAGCGTCACGTACTCGTCTTTGTCGCGCAAAATTTGGGGCGTCTCGCAGCCCTGCTTCCAAGTGACGCGGCAGAACCCGTTCAGCGCCACCTCGTAGCACGTGGCTCGGTGGCGTTCGCGCGCGTGCGCAACGGCGGTCGTCAGCAGCTGCGATAAGGCTCGAACGTGCTCGCGGCTGCAAGAAAGCGAGAGCACCTTGGTGATGCAATCGATAGTCACCGAACACGTCGAACCACGAAGCCTGTGAGACAACCACGCCGACAGATCCCGCGGAGACCACTCGGCAATGAGCACGGAAGGTAGTTCCAGCGTCCGCACCACAGACTGCTCGCGCCGCGCCGCAGCAATTTTTTCTTGGACAGCTGATGGCATCAAATTCGTGGGGACTGGCGTGCACAACGAGACGATTGCGGGCCTCGTCGTGGAAAACGAGAGCAGATGCGCAAACACACAGATTTCGGGCAGCGCACCAGGACGAAAGCGCTGCCGTGCCAAGCCGCTGCTGCCGCTCGCCGCAACGCTGCATAGCTGCTTTAAAAAGCTCTTGTCCGCCAGGAGGCAGTCCTGATTTGTGCCGTCGAGGGTTCTGTAACGCATCTCTTCGTCGCCGCGACGCACCACCACCTGCTGGCATAAGCAACGCGCAACAGCTCGGTACAACTTGTCAGCGTATCGCAGAATCGTGTCAGAGGACAAGCTCGGGAGCGGTGTGTTTTCTGCGTGGAGGCAGCCACGCGCTCCAGCCACCCTGGCAGCGCGGTAGTACGTGCTCTGCAGCTGCTGAATGTCGTCTAATACTCGGCGCTTAATGTACTCGCTACCAGGCACGGTGCTGCTCCTCTGACCTCGTGCGCCAGACTGCTGCGGATTGTCGTGCAGCGCAGTGGCAATCAGTTGCACGGCGCAGACAACGTCACCGTACCTTTCAGCTCCGTACTTCTCGGCAGCGATGCGGAGCTGGGCAAAAAAATCGTTCTTCTTCTCTTGTGGATAGAAAAATAAGAACGGAAACCGGTCGACGGTCGCTGCTGCGAGAGCTGCAAGTGCCACAAACTCGTCCTCTCCGGTCTCCTCCGCTTCGTAAAGCAGCTTTCCCATCGTCACGGACGTACCTTCGAGGTTCAAGAGAAACTGCCCAAATCTACTCAGTGCTGTCTCACCCTTCACCCTCCCGTTGATAGCGACGCCGGCGGCATCTGCGAAGGCGCCGTGCAGCGTCAGCTCCGCAACAGTTGCAGCGACGGCTTCCTGCGACGGCTTCTCGATCCAGTCGAAGTCGAGCATCGAGTATCCCATTCGCGCCAGTTGAAGAGTGGCGATGTGCAACGGGGCTGTCTTCACGGCTGCAGACTTGTCTTTCGCGAAAAGAGCAAAATTAGCCTTTGTGTAAAGTCGGACGCAAACGCCAGGGCCTGTTCGTCCGGCACGACCAGCGCGCTGCTCGGCACTGCTTTGAGTCGACTGGGAGACCACCATTTCTGTCAGGTGGCGAACCGGGTCATACTGGGACGCGCGCGACAGTCCGCAGTCCACAACGTAGCCGACGCCGTCGATTGTGATGGACGTTTCCGCAACAGGAGTGGCAAAAATAATCTTTTGCTGATCACGTTCCACCTCCGCAAAGGCGAGCCTCTGCTCCTCAACCGCCTGCCGACCCGATATGGTGTACACGCGCATTGCATCCCATTGATTGCCGACTCGAGAGCCCTGCGTTTGATGCGTCTCCTCAGCTGTCGGGTGCTCGCGAATGTACTCCGCAAGCAAGTCGCGCGCGTTCTCGACATCTGCCGCGGTCGGCAGGAACGCAAGAACATGCTTGCCCCGCCGCACCGAAGCGCCATTCCCAACCGCGCACGAAATCGGATCTTCAACGAGTTTGACAACAGCGTCCACGGTTTCCTGAACGTAGTCGACGTCGGAAAGCACCACGTCGCGGACCCCTCTGTACACAACCTCAACCGGGTGCAGGCGACTCTGAACCGAGATGCGGCAGGCGCCGGGCAGGTAATTCGTGAAAGCACTAACCTGCAGCGTCGCAGAGCACACGACCAACTGGAAAGCAAAGTTCGTGCGGCAAGCTTCTTGCTTAAGAATGCCAAGCAGCATGTCCCCCGCGATGGAGCGCTCATGAGCTTCGTCGAGAATCACAGCAAACACGTTCTTCTCAAAATCAACTTGCTTACCGCGCATGAGACCCTGCAGTGCGTGCTCGGTTGTGTACATGATGTGTCCCCCGGGTCGCAGCTGCTCTCCTTGGCGTGTGAGCGCAAAAACATGCCTTGCATTTGTGAACTCCGGGTCCTCGTATTCCAGTGCCACGTGATCGGCCAGCGAAACAGCAGCGAGCGCACGCGGCTCCACGCAAATCACCAGCTTCTGCCGCTCGCTCACATCACCAGAACCGTCGCCGCGCTGCGTCGCGGCAACCTCTGCCAGGAACTGCGGCAGCTGCGTTGATTTGCCGCTTCCCGTCGACGAGTCCACAAGAACGTACTTTTCGTGTCGGCGGCATGCGTCTTGCACTGCGTCCTGCGCCGCTAGAAGAGGCAGCGGATTCTTCAGCCGACGGCAGCAGCGGCCGTAAAGCCCGCTATCTTTCGGCATACCTTGAAAAAACCTGCTTGCAACTGCGTTGTACTGCTTCACGAGCTCCCCAAGCTGGTCGTCCGTCGGCTGCCGCTTGCTCTGCCCGTTCTTCCCGCCAACCTCCTTGAAATCTCGCGACGATGCCGCCTCGCGAATGCGAAGGAGTTGTAGCGACACAGCTGCGCGAAGGCGGGCCCACAGCTGAGCACCAACGCGCATCGCGTTAAAATCAGCAGGAACAAGTTGATATTCACAAGGCACTGTCGTGAGAAGGCTCTGTACTTCGGTGAAGCCGTGCCAGTAGTTGCACTGTGGGTTTGCGCACAGCAGTCCGGCATCTGCAATGCACACCGTGTAGAGGTGACACAGTGCGCAGCGCGGATTCGAGCAAGGAGAGCTCGCGGAGTCCCCCAGGCACCGCCCAAGCGCCGATGAATCACTTTCTTCGTGCTCGTCGCCAGCACCTGGCGCGCCGGCAAGCCTTTCGCAGATCTGATTTCCCAGCTCAACGAACTTCTCCCAAGATTCGCGACGCTGACTCTCAGACCCTGGAAGAACGGTTTGCCGCAGCTCGAGGCGCACTGGGTTCGCCTTTGGAGGAACCGTGGACCCGTACTCTTCGCCAAGGACAACGTGCAGCTCCGCAGCAGCTCCTTTGATTTTCAGTACGTGGCGCTCCTCGACGCGCACATAGCTTACGAGCGCGCTGTCGTTGACAAACGTGACATCAGGTCGGCCGTCGCTGGTGTTGACGCGAATCCGACGCCAACGGTCGGCGCGCTCGCTCGGCCGTATCGCTTGCAGTCGGAAGAGAGAATAGTTGCCGGGCCTCCCGTCCTCGCGCTTGCGGGGTGGAAGGAAGACAACATTTGCACAACGCTGCTCGTCAAGATGCGCCTGCGCTTCAAAGGGCTCCGGGGCGAGAACAGAGCTTCGGGATTTCCCATCGCGCTCGTAGAAGTACTGCCGTCCCCCGTACGCTGCTTTTTCCGAGACACGGAGTTTGTGGGTCACCACTTCGGATTCTATGGGAAAGCACTTACGCGCAAGCTTCACGGCGCTCAGTACGTCTGGAAACGTCTCTGATGTAAACGAAGTCCGCTTTGGACCGTTCAAGACTTCAGTGAGCCTTGCGCCATCCATCGCGGAAGCTGCCAGCGCATCCTCCATCTCTGCCGGCAAACCTCCTGGGCACCCGAAGTACACGATCTGTCGTCCAAATTGCGCTTTCCAGCGCACTTCCGGCTGCAGCACCTCCGATAGCTGCTCCTCAGGAAGTGGCGCCGCCGCCGCTGGAGCTGATCGATCCGCCGGCCTCACAGAGCTTTTTTTGGGGACGAGCTGATACGTCTTGTATGCCTGCAGCCGGACATCTTCAAGGAGACCGCTGTAAGGCACCAGTTTGCCTTTTCCTCCACTGACCAACACAAAACGAACGCCGTCGCTCGCAAAACGCTCATGCAACATTCCTCCGCGGCCTCGACCACGCCCGGCGCTGCCACCGCGGCCGCGGTTGCCTTGACCACGATATGGGTGATTGTACATTCTACAGACTGATGTAGAAGTAAAAATGAGCTGGAAAAAAAAAGTCCAGCGAGTGAAACAAAAAAAAAAGAAAAAAAAGAAGGCGATGGGTGGTCAAAAAAAAAAAAAGTTAAAAAATAGGTAAAGTAGTTAAGCAAACAGCGAAGAAAAATAACTAGTGCGAAAGCTCGGCTTGTGGAGAAAATAAGGACAGGCGGTTACTTTTCTCCCCGTTAGGTGCAGCGAATGGATAAGGAGTATGAGCAACGGAGAGTGGAAGAAAGAGAAGAGGGAAACGAAGAAAGGAGAGTTGTTGCAAAGAAGAAGCCGCAAAAAGTGCAACTCACTATCGCACACTCGCGGGACCAAGTCGAAGATAGTGTTGAACGCTGGTTTTTCAGATGTTAAGCAAGAATCGGGGCGTTTATATTCATTGTTGGACGGGGAAACCAAAAGCTTTTCGTTGTTGTTTCGCTCAAAGTTTAGAGGAGAAACACTGGCCAAGAAGAAACGTGCGCTTTTGCCTGCCGTGTGCGCTCCGCGCATTACTGCATTGACTGCGCTAGCACATTGCTCTCAACTGCGTTGTGCAAGATATTTCATTTTGTGGCTGAAAAGCCTCGAACCCCCACGGGGATAACATTAACATTATAAGCCCCGTAGACGAAGCACCAATAATCACAGGAATAATTAAGGAAAAAACAAAACTTAAGATGATAATAGTGACGTCTACAAAATAAATGAAAAAGACGGAAGAGCACTCTCTCAATAAAGATTTTAAATAGTAAACAACTGAAAATTAAATATAACTTAGTAGCTCAAAATTTGAAGAGGGAAGAAGGTAAATAACACTTGGAAAGGAACGACCACTTTACCGGTTCGTGCGTAAATTTGGGTCCGTAATACAAGGTATAAATGTTTATCTGCCGGACATTTGTTCCCTTTGTACACTTCTTTCTGCCTTAACACAAAGGCACTCGCTTATAACTGTAAACTCTTTAGTGGTATCTTGATTGTCCTTTAGACCGAGAAGAAAAATAATAATAATAATAATAATAATAATAATAATAACAATAATAATAATAATAATAATAATAACAATAGAAAAAATAATAATTTTAAAACTTTTATCAAAAAAAGGAGCGGGCGGGTGGGGAAAGAAAAATGTATGGTGTACTGATTTCTCGAAGACGAAAAGGAAGAATTTAAAAACCCTCGTCAGCTGTACCGGTGTAGGATTAGAGTTAGTTAGTGATGACAGGAGAAAAAGAAAAGGAGGTGATGAAAACAAATGTTTAATTATTCACTGTTCTCAAGCTTTTATGGTGTGCGTTTGGGAAACTGGCACGACTCCTCTATTCATTTTGTATCCTACTTGGGTTTTCTTCTTCATTTGACAATGCGTCTGGTTGTCTCGATAGTCTCGTTAATCTTATTTCTCAAGGAAAAAACTCCCCACACCCAACTCCATCTGCACATAATGTGAAGGCTGACGGGGGCGCTAGGCCACACCCCCTACGGCAAGCTTTTACCAATTGGTGCGCTATTGTTATTGTTGTTGTTATGTCTGCGAATGCCGCTCTCTGCAGTACAGAAAAGCAGTCCACGACTATGCTGCAATCACAAGCCCCTCAAGACCTTGCGCGCAAGACGGTGCTTCATAAGCAGAGCGGTGTAAAACGCTCTCGAGGTCTTCACCAATGTTCGGTCTCTGCGTAATCCGATCTCCGCGTTTCAAAAAAGAGAGAGGAGGAGGGGGGGGGAGTGGACACAAAAGCTAAAGGTGGGAGGAAATTAACGGCAAAACACCGCTTGACATCGTTTCAGATCCCCGATCCTTTTGCGCGAAACTGTTCGCGTTCTGAGCTACAGTATCTTTTTTTTCTTTTGAAAGAGGTAAGCTTGTTTTTCAGCGCGAAGTAAATGCTGATGCCCGCTGTACAAAGCGCGTTCCGGACTTTTGACCTCACCTCGAGACGCGGAGGCGGTACTGTACCTTCTTGCTTGATCTCTTCTGAATGTTGATCGTCAAGACTACATTTTGTTGCAATCTGGAAAAAAAAAAACAGAATACCTAATGTGTGCTCACTGTAGTGCTACTCGCGGAGCGAAAGTGTTGATGGGTACGCCGTGACGCTTGGTTTTTCTAAAAAACAATAATAATAAACAGCGTTTTTCCCAGTGAACAGCCTTCGCGTTGTGCTTTAAGTTCGATGGCAAAGGCGCTGTGCATATACACCTTTAGCTATTTCTGGCTACCATTTTCGGTAATTGATCTTACACACGTATGGTTGGGCAATTACTGTAAAGCGTCTTGGTCTGTAACTACCCTATCTCATGTCAGCGCTTCAAAAGCTACCATTCTCATGATAAACACCGTAAAATTCACCTCTCAATAACTCTTTTGCAAATACCCAAATCAACTCTTTCCTCCTCTTTTTATTTTCTTTCTAGTGTGCACATTATAGCTGGTCACGAATAAAACGCTACCAAACTCAAAACGAACATCAGATGGGAGGTAAGGGAAGCAAACCGGGTGCCGCGGATGCGGTAGCGCAGGCTCCTCGCTATGAGGACAACCCTCCAGAGTCCACCAACATCGAGGATCTTGTACAGTCGGGACGGTACAAAGTGGCATCCAAGGAAACGCTGGAGATGATGAAGCAAATTCAGTCCCCGCGGGACGCAAATAAGATGTACCCCGACTCTGAGGTAAAAGACCTAAAGCAGTACATTATCGAGCAGGAAGGGCTGGATATCGGACAGTCGCGGAGACGCGCGCTGTCGCAACAATGGCGTTTCTTCCTCTCTTGTGAGCCGATGCAGCGCGGCCTCGATGCTGGCATTATTTTCGGAAGCTTCGCCGCGGCTTTTGTCGCTTTTCGCAACCCGAAAAACCGCATCCCAGCAAAAATCGGTCTTGTCTTTTTAGGCGGTTTCTGTGTGGGACTGATTTCAGTCCCACTGTTGGTTGTGGGAGCCGACTCCTACAACTCTCAGCGCATCAAAAAGTTGGAGCAAGAAATGTTCGAAAAGCAACGTTCTGATTTTAACAAGCGGTAATGTGCTTTTTCCTGTTTTGACAACGCGCTCTTCTCTGTAAGTCAATTGCAAATCCCTTTCCATTACTTTGGTTATTGCTCGCCTTTAATAACGGCACTTTTTGTTTTGTTGTTTGCTTCTTGGTTGTTCTTCAGTTGTGCTTGTTGTCTTTTCATTGTCTTTACAATTCTCCTTCACAAATCATAGCAACGGTAGATTGCTTAGTTATTTTTTTTTCTCGCAAAATTGTCGTTTTTGTGAATTGGCTAGCAAAAACCAAAACTTTTTTTTCTGTGTGCGAGTCTTTTGCTCTGCTGTTGTCTTGTTCGTATTGAGGTCCATAGATGGTATTCTTTGCTTCCGATGCTCTGCGCTTTCGGGTAAGGAGTAGGGTTTCAGCAGCGATGTGGTGAACCACTCAAAGAGCGCAAAATGAAGGAGAAAAGAAGGACCCAACACAAGATATTTACCTTTCTTGTTTGTTTGTTTTGCGGAGTTACACCTTGCCTTGCGGATGATTTGTTGAAGGCTGCATCAGTTTCCTTTCACACTTTCTCACCCTCGTTTTCTCTCATCAAATTTTTCTTCTGTTTTTTTTTCCCCCTTCGTGCTTCCTCATATTCTAGCACTTAACAACCAACAAAAAGAAAGTTCATTAAGCCCTTTTGTTTGTCTTTTTGCAACTACAAAGGCAAAAAAACATTGAACAAAATTCGCCCCAGTGAATACTGGCGATGCAGTTTGCATTTATTGCAGCAGTCATCGATTGTTAAAGCTGTACGTACTACAACTCTCCATTTTGAATTTTTTTTTTCATATCTCCTGTTCTGCTATTCTCTTTCCCATACTTCAACTATTATTTTGTTGCTGTTGTCCATCGATCTAATGATGGAGACGCAGGGCATCGCAGCCGAAACGCACAGCAGCGCACCACTCGCCTCAGACAGCGTCCGTAGAGAGGGGCAAACAGCACACTTGTTTTCTCAAATTGCCTTTTTACACCGTGAGGTGGAGAGGCTAGAGAATCAAGCAGCTTTGTTGCGGTCAAAGTCTGTCGCAGATGCTAGAAAGGTGGCTCAACAGTACGAGGCAACCATCTCTCTAAAGGACGCAGAAATCGAGAGTCTGCAGCGCAAATGTGGCACCTCTGGCGAAGGAGTTGACTTCTTGAAGCGCTGCAAGCTGCTAGAGAAGCAGCTTGCCACAGTGAACAGTGAAAAAAGCGCTGTAGCTCAGGAAAAGAACGACTTGACAGCGAAAGTACGCAAGCTGGAGGCGGTGTTGAAAGCCCGAAAGCAACAGCACGCCGCCGCACAGCACAGCGTGGAGCAGTCCGATACGGAGCGCTCATCCGCGATTACCGCACTCAAAATGGCAATCGAGGAACTGTCGAGGGAGCGAGATGCTTTGAAGCACAGAGTTACTGCATTGTCGGAGCGCCTAAACACGAAGCACTGCGACAAAGCAGTGTCTGTTGAGCGGCAGCTACTCTCTGCAGAAACGCAGACACGCACGCTGGAGCGTAGCTCACAGGCTTGCCAGGTGTGCACCACCCCGGAGGCAAGCAGTGAAGAGGTTGCGCCGACCTCCTCCCTTTTCAGCTTGAGAGCTTTGTTGGAGGAAAAGACGCGTGAGAGTGACGAGCTGCGGAGTCGGCTCGACGATCTTAGTGCAGTGCAGCGGGACGCGATGGCGATGCTAGACACAACCAAGAGGCAGCTTGCCAGCGAAGTCGAACAAAGAACGCTAGCTGTCAGCGACGCCGAAAACCTCACTATGCAGGTCCGCGGTCTGCAGCAGCGGTGCAGTGATCAAGTGGCCGCGGAGAGAATGCTAGGCGAAAAAATTGGTATTTTAGAAGAAGAAAAGCAGCGTCTCTTAGTTGAAAAGACGCGTATTGAGCGCGACAGGGACTCATGGGAGGAGCAGCTTCGGCAGTACGAGCGGGACGTGTCCCAGCTGTCCGCTACAAAAAACCACGTCAATCAGCAGCTCGGTTCGCTTGCCAACGAAAATGAGGGTCTGCGCGCAGAGCTGCGAGGGTTTGCGGAGCGAGAGGCTCAAATGGCGTACTCTTTAAAGGCGAAAGATGCTGAGACGCAGGAAATAATGATGGCGTATCGAAAGGCTGCGGAGGAGAACGAGGCTCTTTTGGAGAACCAGCGCTTCTTGGAGCGCGAGCTGGATAACGCACGAGCTATGATTGCCTCCAAAGAAGAATCTGTTATTCATCTCCAGGAGCAGCTGCAGTCCTTCCACTCCCACGAGCAGCAGCTGACGCTGGATTTGCAGTCGCTAGAGTATGAGAACGGAACGCTGCATCAGCGGCTTGCTCGCGCAGATGACGAAGCGGCGACGCTTGAGCGCAAGTGCGACGAGTATCAGCAGCTGCTGCACGCCAAGGATGGTTCTATCGATGAGCTCCATCGCAGCTTGCGAGACCTGAGCAGCCAGGTCATTTACAAAGACAACGAGTCGTTGTTGCTGCGCCAACGTTGCGACGAGCTGATTAGTGATGCAACGCGTCTGCGCTCTCAGATTGCGAAGGAGCGGAGCCGTGCGCAGGACCTCGAAGAATCTAATGCGCGGCTTGTCGCGCGCGAGGTTCTCTCTCAGGGCGACAGGCAGGCTTCGTCAAGTGCCCTGCTCACCCACGATGATCTTCCGAGTAGCGGATGCGCGGCGCTGAGGGAGGTTGACGAGCTGAAAAAACTCAATGAGGAGTTGGAACGGTCAAAAGAGGAACTCTTGGCTAAGTTGGCAGCAGCAGAGAGCTCTGTCAGGGAAGCGAAAGAATCCAAAGAGAGACTCCACAAAATTGTTTTAGAGCAGAACAAAGCGCTGGCGCTTTTGGCTAAATAAGATTAGTCGTTTTTTTTTTTCCGGCGTTGCCGAGAATAGAATCCGAATGTGTTTTCATCATTTACTTTGTCGCGCGCTCCGAAATGTAATATTTTGCATTTAGATGCTTGGTTTTACTGTCTTCGACAAAATCATAGACATTTACATCTCAATAGAGTGAATGTTCAAATACAGTGCTTTTATTTTTCTTCTGTTTTCGTCTTGTTTTTGTTTTTTTTTCTGGCTGTGACCTGACCAGACGCATATTACATAGATTGTAACTTACTCTTTTCCTCTTCTCTCTTCTTCTTGCTTGAAATAGTGCTTCTCCTTGAAACCTGTGGAAAAAAAAAATTACAAAGCCAGTGGGGCATGCCTGTGTTTTTTCTTTTTTTTTTTATTTAATTCGATATTCTGAATGTGAGAGGGGAAGCAATCCCTCGGAAAAGGAAAAGCATAAAGAAAGAGACCTCAAATCTGGCTGTCCTTGCAATCTTTTTCTTCTTCTTCCATTGTTCTGGTGCGTTGGCGTTGCTGAACGTACCTTCGCTTTTTTTTTTCTCTTTTATCTCCTTCGGCGAGGCTATGTATGCAGACATGAACTTTACAACCAAGTGAGGCATCCTCTGATATCTCTTCACTTCGCTTTGCCTCGAACACGTTTTTGAGAGAAATAAATTAGCCCCCCCAAAAAACCTTTTTTCTCTCTTGCCAACTCTCTCCCTTCCTCTTTTGTTTTTGGCTTTTTTTTTTTTTGCGCTTTAACTGTGTCATCATCCACATTTTTTTTTCCTACTGCAGAAAAACTCACTGTCAAAGTGTGCACCGTGACAAGAATGAACTCCATGTACTCGGTGGAGCAGATTCGGGTACCGCCGGAGCTGGGCACGATCATGAAACAGTACACAAAGGCTGTGATGCGCGACAAACCTACGGACCTTTACAAGTACAGCGCCAACTTTTTTGCCATTTTGAGTGGCTACGCGGCACCCTTCGATGCTGACGGGCAGCTGACGGAAAGCGGGGCAGCTGACGCGAAGCTTGGTGACGCCGCTGACGCGGAGACTGGTGTGGAGGCGCAGGACAGCGCGCAGGACCCCGTGGACTCCGTGTTTCGCAAGTACGATCGCACAGGAGCTGGCTACATGGAGGCGGCCGAGCTGCCGAGTCTCTTGGACGAGTTGAGGGCAGTGCTATCTCTGGATGCCAACGACTTGGATTCTGCCGAGAGCATTCAAGCTCTTTTGCCCTCCACCGAGGGGCAGATTGATTTGCTAGAGCTGCGGCGTCTCCTCTTCGAGGAAGGCGACGAGTAGTTTTTGTTTTTCTCCCCAATTAGTGATAACGAGGCGGAGGTTGTTTCAACGCGCTCTTATTGTGTCCTCTGCACTATTTTTGTTTTCCGATGTAAGTTACTCCCCACAGCACATCAGTAAGCACGCGATCAAAACATAAAATGTGTTTGCTGAAAAAAAGTTGTTTTGCTTTCCGCAGCGGCGATAGTCGCGCTCCGGTTTAATTGACAACTTTTCAGCGCAACCGTAATGAAACGTGGCTGCGCTTGTCGATGTGAAAATGCGCGAAGGTGTTTGCAACGTGGTTTGCAGCTGGAACGTTCAGCTTTGCGCGGAAGGAATGGTTCGGCTCAGTTCAGTTGCACCGACTTTTTCGGGAAGAGCAAAAAAAAAAAAAACGCACTGTATTGCGTTGATTCGCGCAGGTCAACAGATCTTCAGCAACCAGTGCCGAAGACACCTTTTTTTTTTAGTTAATGTGGAAGCACCAATGTTTGGACAATGAGCAACGAATATTGTACGACAAACACGTTGAGGTGGCACCTAGTCAGAAGCTTGTCGTCGCCCTTTTCTGTCAATAATGCTGTACTCTCTTCTAACACTTTTGTTTTTTCCCCTTTTGTTCCTCTGCAATGCGATGCGCCTTTTGGCGCATTTAAATGCGTACTTGCGTTTCCGTTCTACCGCTGGACATTGGGTAATCAAACTTCACCTTGCACTAAAAGATAATGGCCACAAAACAAGCTGCTGCGCAGTCGAAGGCGGCAGCGGCAGCCCCCACCATCACAGTCGCACAGGAACTTCACGTCGACGTCGACTTGCGACGGCTTCTCGAGGCTTGCGCGGCGTTCGGCGATCAATTCGCCCCTTTCGCAAAGCGCGTCAAGGCGGAGTTGGCTCGCGTCAAGGACGGGGAGCAGACGGGTGTGCCGCAAATACCGCTTCTCATTCGCGGCGAGGTCACTCTAGCGGAGCTGAGGGCGTTTTGCAGCGATGCCCTCCGCCCGTACTCGTACCTGCGCGTTGTACAGCTGCACCACTGCCTCATCGGCGACGATGGCGTGCTTGTGTTGTGCGACTTCTTGAAGCAGTACCAACCCCTGCCTGATCGCAACCCGTTCGGCGTGCAGCGCCTGGAGCTGCCAGGCTGCACGATTGGGCCGCGCGGCTGCCGCCAGCTTGGCAACTATCTTAGCAGCAATAGCACGGTGGAGAAGCTGGTGCTTGACTTCAACGACTTCGGCGATGCCGGGGCACAGGAGCTGTGCAGCGGGCTGCGATGGAACACGTCAGTCACCGCCCTGTCGCTGCAGTACTGCACCATCGGTCCCAGTGGAGCGGAGCACGTCGCCGCACGTGTGGTGGCCGAGTCCAACGTGACGACGCTCTCGCTTCGTGGCAACCCAATCGGCGACGCAGGCGTGGACAGCATCGCCAGGGCGATCTGCGTCACGTCAAAAATAAGCGAGCTGGATCTCGCTGACACGGCGTGCGGCGCGAACACGGAGGCGCTGCTCTCGCTATGCGACGCCATTGAAAGCGCGGCGTCTCTACGCGTCGTTGATGTGGACATGAACACGCTCGCCTCCAGCGCAGCAGAATCGCTGCTCCGGTCGCTGCAGGCCAGCACGTCAGTGGCAATGCTGCGTGTTAGCGAGCGTACGGACCCGTCTATCTTCAAGCAAATCGTCGAGATCTCTGCTTCTAGATCCGCTCCCAGCAAAGGAAAAAAGAAGGGCAAGAAAAAGTAGTCCTTGCGCTGCTGCGGTAGTTTTCACGACAGTCCGCTTTGATGTAAAGTAGCGTCCAGTGTAGTTGAAGGGACATTTTTTTTTTCCCACCGTCTCCTATGTGAATGTACCACAAGCAAGAGCACTACTAAAAAAAAAAAAAAAGAAAAACAGAACATAGAAACCCAGTCAGTGTGATTCAAAAGAAAAAAAAAAGGGAGAGCTCTTTGTTGCTCACAACCGCACTCTTCCTTTTTTTTTTGTGTGTGTGTGGAGGTCTGCGTGTGCCTTGGAGCACAACTCGGAGTTCTGTAGCCTCTGCAGCATTCGCGTCAGCTTCGAAAGCCGTTGAATCTCTTTTTTTTTTCTGCTGCATTCTGAGTCTCTCTTTTTTTTTTTTTTTGTGATTACGCGGAGGTTTTATTGGTTTTGCGAAAAAGATCGTGGCTTTCGTCCCGCTCTTTTTTTTTTTTTTTGCAGTACTTTCAACAAGATGTACGTCTATGTCCCATTCAAGACTTCTTCCTCCTGCTTCATTCTATAATTTATGTGGACTCCTTTTTGTGTCCAATGTTCTTTTTACAACTGCTCTGCCAACACAAGGAAAAGGTACACATAGTCCGTAGTTAGCAGACAGGCAGATCTGCTCTCCTTGGCGTGCCTCCGTCATTTTCGAACTGCTACTACAGGGATATCTATTTTCCAAAAAAAAAATTTTAAGCTCTCCTCTTTTGTCGACTTCACCACTGACGCAGTAATTTCGCTATCGGGAAGAGAAAGAGAGAGAATCAACCTTTTTTTTCTTCTGGGTTAGAGGACTTTGCTGTCGTTGAACAGGCCATGGTTCTTCTTTTTTCTGTGGAGGACCCGAAGCACCAGAAGAGTGTGAAGGGTGGCAATGCCTATGTCTGGTCCACCTTCGAGGACCGCGTGGCGGTGATCTACGATGACCAGAAAGGCGCGCGGCCCACCGCTGAGGAGATTGAGAAGGAGTTGGACGTCATGCAGTACCCCGCCCCTCCGGCGTTCTTTGTGACGCCGTACAACGGCGTGGTCGAGGACGGCAGCGACGAGGTCGAGGCGTCCGCGCTGCAGTGGATTTTTGACGACATCACCCAGTGCGTGCAGCGCCGCGAGAACGTGACGCTGGTCCACCGCGGCGCCAACGCGGAGGCTCACCTCGAGCCCCTCCTCATCGCCTTCCTCGGCGCGGTGCGCAGCTCTGCCGAGTACGGCATGCAGGTGGTCGCCGATGAGTCGGCGAAGGAGAAGCAGATGCAGCGGCTGCTACAAATGAGCATCAGCCCGGCTACGGGCGACGCCGACCGCAACAGCGGCGCAGGGGAGACGGTGCCGGCTCTCAATGCCTCGCAGAGCAACGAGGGCAGCGTGCACATCTCCAAGGAGCTGCGACGGCGGATCGGGAAGCTGCGGCAGGAGTACCACTACGTGCACCCGGCAGACCGCCGGGCCGCAGCGACGAGTCGGTACGGCATCCTCTCGGCCGCCCACGACCAAGTGCTGGAGCCGCCCACGCACGACGCCTACTCCCTCATCCCGGACACCTTCATCGCGTGCCCGCCCACGCAGCGGGCCAGCCGCAGCTCCCGGGCGGCGTCGTACACGACAACCAAGAGCACGCGCAGCCACACGATGCTCTTCAATCAGCTGCAGCGGCGCAACACGGCGCTGCTGCTGGCCGACCTCAACCGCGAGAGCGCCGATGGCGACTGCGAGCCCATCGTCGGGAACGGCTGGGGCGACACCATCACGACGTACGCCTTCGACGGCAGCACGTCGGTGATGGCGCTGCCCGGCATTCCGAACTTTGACGAGGTGGTGCGGGAGTTCGCCGTGGACATGTGGATTCGCACCGACTTGAAGCCAGCAGACGGCAAGCGCGTGCTGCTGCAGGTCATGGAGGGCCAGCGGGAGGAGCTTGGCCAGCTGTTCCAGATCAGCCTGAACTGGTACGAAGACATGCCGGACTCCCTCCGCGTCGTCGTGCGCGATTCGGCAAACCGTGTGCTGGAGGCGGTCGCCTCCGTCGCGCGAACCGGGCTGTCGTCGGGCACCCACTTTCATCATCTGCTGGTGCGTGTGGACAGCCTGGACGAGGGCCAGCTGACCTGCGAGGTGGATGCGAAGGCGGTGGACGTGCAGCTGATCCAGCAGGAGCACCCCGTCGCCTTCAACCCGTGGCCGCACCGCCTCTTCGTTGGCGGCTTTCTGAATGAGGAGAACACCCCGACGATGGTCTTCCGCGGAACCGTCGCCGAGCTGCGCGTGTGGTCTGGCGGCGACCCGCCACACCCCATCGTGCGGTGGCCGCTGCTCGCGTCGGACGCAGCGACGCTGCCGGAGATGACGCGCACCATTCCGGCAGACCACCGCGAGACGCTGCTCGGCCTGCGCGCGGTGGAGGAGGCCGCGCCGCGCAGCGCCCCGTCGTTCGATGGCGCCCTCGTCATGAACGTCGGCACCCTCCCACTGTTTGGGCAGCTGATGCACAACTGGCGCATGGAGCTGCGCTTCCGCACCGACGTGACATCACGCATGATGACGCTGGCAGGCGTGACGGATGGCCGCTTCAAGATGCAGGAGTTCGGCATCGTGCTGAACGCCGAGCCGGTCGTCTCGAAGGAGCGTTTCCGCTACCACGAGCTGCACACGACGTTCTACATCGTCGACGCCTTTGGTGCCTGCTGCTCCGCGTTGCTGCGCGGCACTGAGCACCACAACTTGATGGATGGCGAGTGGCACACACTGGTGTGGCGCTGCATCGACAGCGAGGCCAACAAGTTCACGGTGAAGGTGGACGACGCGCTGCAGGACCTCCTCTTCGTGTCGCGCGAGGGACCGACGCGGTTTGTGACCTTCGAGAACTGGATTGCCGTGGGCGGCCACAACGTGCGCAACTGGAAGGTGCAGCGTCCCTTCCTCGGCCAGATCGGCCGCTTCTACCTCTCCCTCCGCGGCACGCCGTACGTGACGCTGCAGATGAACGAGGGCCCCGGCGCGCACGTGCTGCAGGACCGCAGCCGCCACAGCAACCACGGCCTCCTTATTAACGCCGCGACCAACGCGGTGCGGCGCAACGATGTCATGTGGATCCCGGCGCCGTCCGACCAAACCGACGAGCGCGGCAAGGCGGCGGCGCGGGAGGTGCGCATCTTCAAGAACAACAGCGTCGCTATCGCGGCGGTCGTCTTCACCTGCAACTTCGACGCCAAAGGGGTGGCGAAGGAGAGCATCTACGACGTGTACACCGGGCAGTTCCACGAGCTCACGAGCATGCCGCACTACCTCGCCGAGGCGACGGCGCCGCAGTGGCGGTCGTGGTACGGCCTCCCGGAGGAGTGCTACCACCCCCTCGACAGCGTCACGCGGCTGGAGGAGTCTATCAACGCCGTGCTCGGCGCCAGCGACGCACCGCGCGGCCACCTCATGCTCACGCTGCGCATCGGCGACTGCCGGGCGACGGTGCTGCACCTGCGCGACCCGGAGCTGCCCGACGACGCGGCCTACGACTGCAACATGCTCAAGTGGCGCTACCCCTACATGGTCGAGGGCACGCACGGCCGCCGCGAGCTGATGCTGAACCGCATGGTGGAGGGTGCGGAGTCGGTGCTGCTGAGCGACACGCTGAAGCCCTACGTGACGGCCAAGCTCGGCCCCCTCAACGCACGCAACAAGACGGTGCTGACAGACGACATCCTCCGCGGGCTGCAGAACAGCGGGCGGCCGTGGTTTCTGCCGGTGGTGCTGCACGCGCACCTCCTCAACGCCGAGTTCGGCTCGTCGCTGCACCTCCTGCACCGCGTCTTCCCCCGTATGTCGGTCGACGCCGCAGCGGCCGTCTCGCTCTTCAACAAGAAGCTGATCGACGGCGTCCGCGAGAATGCGACGCTGCTCATCCAACGCAACTGGCGCGGTCACATGGCCACGCGGGAGGCACGGCAGCAGGGCGCGCAGCGGGGGCAGAACGACCGCAAGGTGGAGGAGATCCGCAGTCTGCGCATGAACCCCGTCGTGCAGGCCAAACCGCGGCTCGGTGCGCTGCTCATCACCCTGCACCACCCCCGGTGCCCCGGCGTGCCGCCGCTCGAGAACGACGTGCGCTACCTCGAGGAGTCGCTGCGGCAGCAGGGCTACGACGTCGCCACGCTGGAGGACCCCGACGTGGCGACGATGCTGAAGACAGTGTCGCAGCTCGACACGACGCGCTCCAATTTCGTCTACGTCAGCGGCTACGGCGGCGCCATGAACGTGCGGCAGCCGCCCATCTTCAGCTTCGAGGCGCTGGCCATCGACATCGAGGAGCAGGCGCGGCGCACCAGCGTGGAGGGCGACGCCCACGCCGAGCTCCAGCAGCTGCGGGCACAGATGCAGCAGGAGGCGGAGCTGCTGCCGGCGAAGACGAAGAAGGGCGGCGGCAAAGCGCAGAAGTCCGGCGCGGCACCGGCGCGGCCGAAGCGGCAGTCCGACGACGAGGCGGAGCTGGAGCGGCGGCAGCTGGAGACGGCGCGGCGCTCGCAGCGGATGCAGGTGGAGCAGGAGGAGTCCTTCAGCCGCGACGGCGTCGTGCGGGCGTACGAGGAGGTCAGCCAGCAGCTCTCGCGCGAGCTGCGCCAGGTGGTCGCCGTCACGCGGGAGTACGAGCAGCGGTACCGCGCCAAGGGCCCGGAGGGGGACCCGCAGAACTTCATCTACCCGTCCGAGTCGACCACCATCGACCCCTATGCGAGTGTCTGCGTGGATGTGGAGGACCTCCTGCGGGCCGCGCTGCACCGCCAGGCGCCCCCGCTCGGCCTGCAGTGTGTTGTCGCCGTCGACCTGCAGCCCGTGACGCCCTTCGCCTGCGGAGTTGCGTGCATTGCCAGCAGCACCGGCAACACCTTCCGCATCCCCTACAAGCCGCAGCAGCGAAATCTGCTCACGCCCATCCTGCTCAAGGCCTTCAACGGTCAGCTGCCCAAGATCGGCGCCGCCTCCAAGTACGCCGTCCTGTCGGGCGGCATCGAGACGGCAGACAACCAGCGGGACTGGAAGTCGCTGGCGGCGTTTGTGGTGGCGCGGCTGCAGCCCCACTGCACCCCGGAGCGGTACCGCATGCTGCGCAACGAGCTGGACCGCCACCTGCCCTTCGTCGCGGAACTTATTCCCATCCGCGACGTCGTGGTCACGGCGGAGGCGAAGGAGCGGCGGCGGCGCGAGGAGGAGACGCAGAAGGTGAAGGCGGTGGTGTCGTTTGGGGTCGGCAGCGCCAAGGTGCAGAGCGACATGTTCTCCCTCTTCCGCGGCCTGCTGGACGGCATCACCATTGCCGAACTCGGCTTCACCAGCACCATCCAAATGCTCTTTGTGCGCCACAACGCCGGCATCGACGGGCTCGACTGCGAGGCAGTGACGGCCGAGTTTGAGAAGTGTCGTCCGATGGGCTGCGGCATCGTGCTACAGCTACGCGTACTCGCGGCGGGGTTGGAGGCGCGCTTCACCTGCAGCGACTCGGCGGATCGCGTGCACCTGACGCAGTGGCTGAACGCGATTGTGCTGCGCAGCCTCACGTGGGTCTTCCCGGTGCGCGCGCTGTACGGCAGTGCGCCGTTGGAGCTTGACTTTGTCGAGTACGTGTACGACGCGAAGATATCGTGCACGGTGCGGCGGTATCATCAGTTGTGCAAGCAGCTTGATGCGGACCCGATCCCGCAGCAGTACGTCCGTGCTCTCGGCACCCGCCTCCTCAAGTAGTAGCGGCTAGAACATCCGCTAAACGCTTGAGCCAACTGAGCGAAAAAAAAAAGTGTTGCTGCCTCTGTTTTTGTCTGCTCCGTTTTCTCGCATTAAAGGGCATAAGACGAGCATGTCTCGCTTCCTTTCTCTTTGTTTGCTTTATTGTTATTATTATTTGTGCGTGCGAGCGTCGCAACAAGTGGCTTTGTCCTCACCCTCCTTGGTTTCCTCATCCATGACTTTTTTTTTACTCGTTTTTGCTAGTCTTGTGTGATGTAGTGTATCATTCGTTGACTTATTGTTTTTCAGGGTCTTGTCATGTAGATAAACTGCGCTTTTTCCCCCTTTTTTTTTTCAGAACCCGACCGTTTTATTCGCAGGAAACAAAAAAAATGTGCGAGGTCGCGACATGTAAAGTATGTATCTGTGTATTTGCTTTTCTTGTTTTGACGTCAAAGCTTGCTGATGGCTGGAGTAAAATGAACAGTTTCTCCACGGCATTGAAACTACAAAACACGAGAACAAAGAAGTTATGGAGCGGCGCAGCCGAGGGCAGTCAACGTGGAATCTCGACGACATCGATGTGGCTTGTTGTCCGCATCAGAAGGGCCATTCCCACCAAAACACGCTCGCAATCAACTCTGTGTTTCCGTAGATAATGAAAAATCACCACAGCTTTTCTCCGCGCGTGAAGGCATCAGCTCCTGTTTTTTTCGTTGCAAGTATAGCAGCCTGTAGGCTATGGCTGAGAAGCTGACACCGTACAGCACAGATAAATCACCTTTTTTTCTAACTCATCTCCCATGTAGTGGCCTAAACAACAACAACAACAACAACAACAGGGAAAGCTTGAAACTGCTTTCTCTTCTCTTGACATACTGTTCTCCATCTTTTCTTTATCTCTCTCTTCCTTTCGTCTCCCTGTTTTTTTTTATTGTTTTTTAATACTCTTTGTTATGGTGGTTTCTACTACCATTGTGGGCGTTGTCGTCGCATGCGTCCATACGCCTTCATCAAGAACTTCAACAGCAGCAGACAACGCACGTTGTCCGCTTCGTTTTCTTTTTTCCCCGTTCTCCTAGTTCTCACGCCTCGTAGCCATGAAGCTGGTGCGGAGGGCTCGCAAGAGCATCCGTGAGCGGCGGATGAAGGCGTGCATCAATGACCTCAACTCCAACTTGTCCAAGGTGGAGATGCGCGTCTTTAAGGAGCAGAAGAAGGAGCGCGACACAAAGCGCAAGGCGCTCGGCATGGCGGCGCCGGTGCCAAAGGATGTCCTCGCTGGACGCATGAATCCCGAGTTGTACGCGGTGGAGTGCCGTCTGCACGAGGAGGCTGGGCTGCCCAAACCCCTCCCCTACCAGGGCTACAAGCAGGACTTGATTCGTAGCCGTGCCACGACGCACTGCGTCGGCTTCGTTGGGTTCCGCACCATTCTGCAGGCCATCCGCGCCAAAAATAAGTAATCTCGATTAACACGTACACGTACCCGGCATGTCCCCTGTGCCGTTAATAAAAGCAAGAGCAACAACAACAGAAAAAAAAAAAACAAATACACAAAACCATTTTTGTCCCTGCACATACTGATGCGGTGTTGTATGGGCAAAGTCGAGAGATGTGGGTAGAGCGGCTTTTAGTGTTTGCTGCGATGGAGGCGCGTAGACTGCGCTTCCATTCGCACCGTCACTCTGACAGCTTGAACGCCTGTGTTTGTGTGGGTGGGTGCGGCGTTCGTCTCCCTATCTCTCTCCCCCTTTTTTTTTCTGTGCAAGGAGCAACATAACTCAAATGTTTTCTTTTTCGAGAGAGAGCACTAACTCGGGTGTCGCCACGTCTGATTTAGCACTGTTTGCTCATGAAGATGTTTTTATGGTGGAGTGCGGCGGCAGCTTTGCCATTTGTGTGTAAACTCGCAAGCAGCTCATTCCCACAACTTCGTCCTCATCGCTTCTCTTCCCACACCCTTTTTCTCCTTTTCCCTTCTTTTCTGTTGTTATCTTAATTCAATTTTTTCATGTGTTCGCGAAGTTGCTTCCTTGCGATCAAATCTTGTTTTTTTTCCTTGTTGCGTCTTTCACAAACTGCCTTTTGTGCTTTGCGTTGGTGATCAGTACTTCTCAAATCGACATCAACAACAATAACAAAAAACAAAACCTATTTGTTTTTATTCCTTTTGCCTCTTTCTCTGCTGCCGGTGTGAGTATTTGCACTCATTTCCTCCTCTTCCCTTCTTGAAAGCTCTTCTAAAACCTTTTTTTTTAAACTCTGCTTTTCAACCAGAAAAAAAAAACAAATAGCATTCGCCATTCTCATTCATTCCTATCCTCCCCATTATTCTCTACCGCTTCCACCATGTCGACCAAGCTCTTCCGGCTCGCGGACATTGAGAAGCACAACAAGTACAACGATCTGTGGTTTATCGTCGACCGCCGCGTGTACGATGTGACGAAGTTCGCCGACGAGCACCCGGGCGGTGTTCGCATTCTCCTCACCGTGGCTGGCGCGGACGCCTCCAACGGCTTCAAGGCGATTGGACACTCCGACTCGGCCAAGGAGGAGCTGGAGAAGTGGTACATCGGCGACGTGCATCCAGAGGACGCTGGCAAGCTGTACGCGCCGATTCAGGGGACGCAGAGCCCGATTGCTGGAATTGCGGTGGTCTTTGTGCTGCTGGCCATCCTGTTCTACTGCATCTTCACCTCCATCTTTTAAAAGAAAAAAAGGAAGGACAAGAGGTCGATGGACACGAGCACTAAACGGGGGATGAAACTTCGGATCATCTTTGTTTGAGCGTTGCTCAACTTTGGTTCGTCGATTTTACATCAGCAGAGATGGCAGAAGTTTATCGTGGCAACTTAGAAAGAGATGAAGAAAGAAAAACATTCTTTTTTTTCTAAGGACGGAGAGTAGATAGTGTTTTGTTGTCGTGCTGCAACATGAGCGCAGGCGTGGCTTTTTTTGTTCCTTTCTTTGCCGCAAACCTTCCCTCTTTGTTTTACGTTTAGTTGTCATGTGTCGTCTCGTTGGTTTGATTGCTACCGGATCTGCATTTCTGCAGGTACATTAACTACTTATATGAGTTTGGTTTTGCCTTCTCGTCTTGCGACAAAGCTACCGCTGCACTCCACTTAAACAAAGGAAAAAATAAAATCAACTACTGAGGAAAACGAGCTTTTTTGTTTGCTCTATTTTTTTCTTTTTGTATTCTAGAAATTTAAATCGTTTTGTTTTTATTTTACATCATGTCAGTCCGCCGCGAACTCTACTTGTTCGAGTCTAGAGGACTTGATATGTCTCAAAAAAATTTTTTTTTGTGTAAGTTGCGGCGAACAGAAGGCGCGGCTTACAGAAAAACAAAAAAGTGTCTTTCTTTTCTCTTCCTCTTTTTTGTTTTCTTTTACACGTGTGGTGTCCATCAAAATAATATAATTAAACTTCGAGACCGGCGTCATGACAGGAAGTAGAAGAATAAGAAAACATGGTGAGACGCTTGAAAAACGTTTTTTACGTTCTGTTTTTACGCAGGTAAGATCAGGGACGGTCTCGGGAGTGATTGTGTGTGCCAAAATATGTATGTGTGTGCGTGTTTGCGAGTGTATTGCGCAGCCCGCGCAAGAAAAGCACTATCAAAAGAAAAAAGGAAAAAAAGGCGATTTAAAAAGCATTTGCAAGGAAAGAAAGCGCGACCTGGGATTGCCGGTGGACCGCAGGTGAAACAAAGCGTAACTTAGCTTCTTCCTTTTCTCTTTCTGTTTCGCCTCTTTGCGTATTGGATAGTATTGGCATGCAGAGCTGCGCGGTTCAAATGCTGCAACTTCGCTTTACTTTTAAGCACTGCAGCTTTCACGCGGTACCAACGTTTTAAATGTTTTTTGTCCTGTCTGTCTCTCTGTTTTCTATGTGCGAATCTGAGAATGGGGAAACAACCTTTTCTTTCGCAGAAACTCTCTTTGTCGCTGTGAAAACATTACGCCCATCGAACTCGAGCAACAGAAAGGAAATGTGCTGGCGTAGTGTGAAACGTAGATTTCGTAAATGTTGCGTTCTCTCGTGCCATTTTCATTCCATCCTTCTCACTTCTTCTTTTGCGTTTGCCATACTTCTGACAATGCCTTCTATTTCTCTCTCTTGCTTGCGTTGTGCCGACAACTCGATGCTGCTGCTGCTCTTTTGAATGCACGCCTCCCGCAACTGTGATTGCAGTTGTATTCAGTTTTATTACATTCCGTTCATCATCTCCCTTTCAAAAAAAAAAAAACATTAACACAGCGACAAAGAAAACCTCATAGGTTGTTGCACACTCTCATTTTTAATTGCAAAAATCAAAATTTGTCTTCTACATAAGCACGACTTGTTAGGAGAATCCGGGACGCACAGCCATTAAAAAAAAAAAAAAGTGACTTTTTCGCATTCTCGTTTAAGCTCCTAAGTTTTTTCTTTCCAGTTTCGTGCAGATACACATACACATACACCCACGCACCGTCGTACAGTATCGCACCGTTTTTCTGTTTGCTGCGCGCGTCTTTTCACAATGGCCACTCCCAACTACATTCGCTTGAGCGAGGTGGAGAAGCACACCACCGAGGAGGATTTGTGGTTTGTGAAGGACCGTAAGGTGTACGACATCACGAAGTTCGTGGATCAGCACCCGGGTGGTGCGGACACGCTTCTCGGTGTGGCGGGCAAGGACGGCACGTCCGACTTCGACGCCGTGGGCCACTCCGACACGGCGGTGCAGGACCTCGCGCGGTACTACATTGGTGACATTCACCCAGAGGATGCGGACAAGATTCCGCAGGCATCCATCAAGGCCGCGAACAACTACTTCGGCATTGCCGTCATCGTCATTGTCGCCGCCATCTGCGCCTTTTTTATCTTTAAGCCTTAAATGTGAAAGTCCTTTTTTTTTAAAGTCGAAATAAAGTTCATGATTAAATTGAGAGAAGAGTCTGTTGAAAAAGAGTAAAAGTGAAGTGTTGTGTAGAGGGGTTGTGAAGTACAGTTGCGCAGACCGGTGATGCACGCACGCTTTCACACACACGCCTGCTTGCGGTGTGGTGACTGCGTGATCTTTGAAATGCAGGTGTGCACATGAGTTTGTTCCGATGTGCTTCGTTTCCTTTTTTTCTCTCTTGTTTTCTTGTTTTTTAACTTCTCTCATTACTTTTGTACAAAGTTTGTGCTGGTTACTGCTCTGGAAAAAGCACTCAAAAGGCGAAGGCAAAACACTTAACTAAAATTGTCAAAGAAAATGCGGGGAAAGGACGGACAACGCCTGCATCCCACCTTGATGCCGCAAGCGAAAGCGTGCGCTTTTTTTTTTTTTGTTTTACAATGCTCCTTGCTGGTTGTTATGTGCTTGTAGATTCAAAATGCTCTGCACCCTTAAAAAAAAGAAAAAAAGCGTTTTTCACTTTGTTGTCTTCTATTGTATTTTGTTTGCTGTGAAAGAATCTTTTCTTTTTTGTTTCCGTCCCGGCGCATGAATGAACGCATCTTCTTTTTGTTCTTTTTGTTACGCGCACAACAACAAATAATTGCTTCTGGTCGCAGCACTACAACAACACCCCCTTTTTTAGGCGTGTGAGTCTCCACACAGGTCGGGTGTCAAAAGGAGCGGAAGAGGGGTGCAGAGGCGGCACAAGAGTGGGATGCAAAGGATGAAGGAGAAGGAGCGGAGGTTTTGTTCGTTAACCTCCGCTCACGCTGCACTTAGTGACTTAAATACAAAAAACGAAAAGTCAGAAGTGCAACCACAAATTGGGAAAAAGTAAAAGGGAACATATCAGGGAATGGGATTCTGCGGCG
Source organism: Crithidia thermophila (assembly GCA_030849055.1). Classification (NCBI taxonomy): domain Eukaryota; phylum Euglenozoa; class Kinetoplastea; order Trypanosomatida; family Trypanosomatidae; genus Crithidia; species Crithidia thermophila. The sequence continues at coordinate 30,054 of JASAOP010002728.1, forward strand.
ACTCTTGCGATCGAAGCCCGAAAAGTTGGTGTACATGCACCATGTTTCTCCCAATTATCTTTGTGCTCAAAAAAACTATTTTGTGCTTCACTGTTGTTGCCTTGCTGATGCACTGTAAGAGAAATGCAAAAGTCAATGAAGGTGGTGGCAGCTCTGTTGCATGAGCAGTGTTGTTCTTGGTTGTAAAACGAGCACGCGAAGCCGTTCAAACCACCTTTGTGTAAAAAGGCGGAGTTCCGTTTCGTCCCCGTGGTGCACCGTCATAGCAGTCACGGTTGACCCGCTCTTCAAGCGATAACAAAAAGCAAAAAACATCTCTACCTTCTTTCCTTTCTCCTCCCTGTCTTCTGTTTTCCTTTTGCTACGTTTACGTTTGAAGCCTTTTTTGGGTGTGCACATCAGTCACAGCTCCGCAGCCGTTCTCACGGAGCATCGTTTGAGTGAACTGCTGTCCACGCGCCTTTGGTCTTCATCACTACGTCATCATCATCGTTTCTTTCTCTTTCCTCTTGAAATAAAAACATCTTGCAACGTCTTCATCATCTTTTTTTTTTCTCCTCTGCGGTTGCGCTATCGAATTTTATTTTCGTTTGTTTTTTCTGCATTTTTGCCTTCCCGATTGTCTGCCTCTGCACCAACGACGGTACTTTCGCATTCCACCGTGATAGAAAAACAGCTGCCTTTCAAAGCAGCATTGCTCCATCAAGAACAACAACAAAACGACAGCTGCGTAGCTCACACGCAACAATGGAGCCGGACCTGAAGAAGACAAAGTTGGATATTTTCAACTTCCCAGCCGGCAAGGAGGCGCGCACGGCGGCCGAGGCGGCGGCGGCCTACACCGACGCCGTCAAGTCGCACCCGTTCTACGACAACGCGCACTCCGTTGTCGACCTGTACGACAGCGCGACCCTGAAGGACGGGGCTGGCAACATCGTCGGGATTGTGCTGCGTCAGGCGCTGCCCGAGTACGCCGCGACGACGGCGTCGAAGCTGCTCATCTCCGCCGCCGTGCGCACGTCGCTGCGGAGCACCATGTTTGGCGGGGAGTCGCCGCTGAGCGGGATTGCCGGGTACTTCGACTACCGCGGCTCCCCTGTCGAGCTCAAGTCGCGCAAGACGTCCTTCACCTACGAACACGAAAAGGAGTGGCCGGCCGTCTTCCCACTTGTCGACTACGTCAGTGAACTCTACCGTTGCGTCATGCCGGACCACTGGGCCGCGCAGAACAACGCGATCCCTGACATCGTCCGCATCCACGGCACGCCCTTCTCCACGCTGACGATCAACTCGCGCTTCCGCACCGCGACGCACACGGATGCGGGCGACTTCGACGGCGGCTACAGCTGCATCGCGTGCATCGACGGCAACTTCAAAGGGCTGCAGCTGACCTTCGACAGCTTCCGCATTAACGTGCTGATGCAGCCGCGCGACGTGCTGGTCTTCGACTCGCACCACTACCACTCGAACACCGAGGTGGAGTTGTCGTGCGAGATGGAGGACTGGCAGCGGCTGACGTGCGTCTTCTACTACCGCACCGCACTCGGAGAGGCGCACAGCTACGACGAGTACGCTCGCCGGCTGCGGGCGGCACTGCACGACAAAGCCGCGCCGCCGCCGGTTGTGCGCGAGATTTCTGTGAAGCCGAATGGCGTGAATTTGAACCGGCCATCGCCGGTCTTCCCCCTCACGCCGTCGCCCTTCGCGATTGTGGCGACGCTGCACCGCCTGCACCACTGCGCGGCGCGGGCCCTGGCGCTGCACGCTGCCCTCGTCGCCGATGCCTCGCCGCTGTCGCTGCTGCTGTTTGGGGAGGGGCTGAGCTGCGCTGACGGCATCCCTCTCCGCGGTGCTGACGAGAAGCTGAAGGCAAATGCGGACGCCACGATGCGCAACAACGCCGCGCGCACCGGCGGCTTCAGCGAGAACGACGAGACCCTGGCCAGTGCCTCGGAGAAGTGCAAGTATTTGGACAACGCGTACCTCGCTGCGCTGATCGCGCCGGAGCTGCTGGAGATGTGGGCGCAGGCGCGGGCGAAGTGGCTCGAGCTGGTGGCGCAGGAGTGGAAGCGGATGGTTGCCATCAATGCCGAGCGCACCGACTTCACGTGGAAGAACCACTCGGAGATGAACACGGCCTTTTTTGATCTGTGCGAGGTGGGCAAGCAGGTGATGCTGGGTCTGCTCGACAAGGAGACGGCCACGCCAGGGGAGGAGCAGAAGTTCTGGTCCATCTTCGCCCTGCACCTCCACGCCGCGTGCGCGGACGAGCTGCGCATGCCTGCAGAGGCGATGTCCTTGCGCAAGTTGAACGTCAAGTTGAAGGATTTTACCTTTGGCGGCACGCGGTACTTTAAGGACATGCCCGCCGAGGAGCAGCAGCGGCGGCTTCTGCGCAAAAAGAAGATTGAAGAGGCCCGACGGCGCCACGCCTCCAGCGGCAACGGCGAGCGCCGGTCCAACTGGCTGACGAACGACGCCTTCGACTACCAAAGCGAGGACTGCGCGGTGGACTATGCGGGCAACGGGTGGGCCGTCCCGTCGCAGCACGCCAAGGCGGTGACACAGCACGTGCACAAAGCCGACATCAGCCCCGTCACCGACGCGATGGTGCGCGTGCTGGTTGTGCTGCCCAACCCCAACACCGCCGGTGCCGCCAAAACAATGAAGAAGGAGGAAGGCGATACGTGCATCAAGGCAGAGATAACGGAGAGCGTAGCGCAGTCGGCGGAGTGGGCCCGGCTGATGAGCAGCCCGGCCGTGCACCGCCTCCTCGGCGCAGCGCAGCGCAACGCGTCGTTGCCGCACGCCGCCACCACGGTCCAGAACGTCAGCGTCGCCTTTGCCTTCCACGACGAGCTGCCCACAGAAGCGTACGACTTCGTGGTGCTGCAGCACGTGCTAAGTACGCTGACAGAGGACGCGGCAGCATCGCAATTTATTCGCGACGTGCGCCGCTGCGCCTCAGGCTGCCTCTTCGTCGTCGAGACGGATGTGCAGTGCCGTCAGTACTACACGCTGAAGTATGACCTGCGCGTGGACTACGACGCCGCGGCCGCGCCATTTTTCCAGATGCTGCATCGGGCAGCCTACGGCACCGCGATGGCTCGGATGCGCACCAAGGCGGAGACGGAGGCACTTTTTCCGCTGCCCTGCTGCGCGCGCTACAAGCTGCAAGGGTCGCCCCTGAACACCGTTGTGCACATTCTAGCTTTGGAGTAGCTGGCACAGTTATCCATAAAGTCATTTTATTGCAGAAACTGAAATCGGAGATAAAAGAGAGGAAGGAAACAGTGCAGGGTGGGAAAGAAAGTGAAAAAAAAAAAACACAAAGAGCCGAAGCCTGCACGTGCGTTGTGGTGTAGTAGCATCTCTTCGACTTTGAGATGGACGACTTCTTGCGACATCTCCAAAATCGTCTTTCTTTGTTTTTTGGAGGCTAGTCTTCGCCTTGCTTTTCTATTTTTTCTTTTTTCAAATGTTTTTTGTTTGCGCATTCATAGACGTCCGCAACTCTGCAAAGCATACCACAAGCTAAGAAATCTCATTTCCACTGCTTTGTTACTGTCACAACAATACTGTTTTTTCTTTTTGGTTTTCTTTCTTTATTGAGATTTGGTGGTGCTTTTGACTTGGGCTAAAGTTGCATCGGACATCAAAATAGCTTTTTTCTTTTTCTTTTTACAATGAGATAATGAAGACCCTTCTCACAGAAAGAAAAAAAACGAATACAGGCGCTTTCATCACACACGGATAGATGGCTATGCAAACTTGCAAACACTTTTAGCGAGACAGCATACGATTGATTATAATTAAAAAAAAAAAAAGAACGTTTCGTGTTCGTATTAATTACGTTTATCGTGGCTAAAACTCTCAACTTAAACAACAACAAAAACATAAAAGTACACTAAAATGGATTTTTTTTTTTGTGGATGTCCGTATCTCTCTTTCTTTACTTACACACCATACTAAGGTGACAAGAGGAAGCCGCTGTAGGTTTTGATGTTCTGCATTCGGCAAGATGCAATGAGAAAGCGGTGCTCAGAACTTCTTCAGCCCTTCCACAACAGCGGGAAAAGAGAAATGTTTGCTCATCAAAAAAAAAAAAAAAAAAAAGTGGACGTTCAGTGAGCATAGCTATGCTTTCTCTCGTGTTTGCTTATTCTTTCTTGGCGCTTTCACCATGACTCTCTTTGTAAATCGTCATCTTTCTACTCTTCCCTGTCAACACCTTTCTCCTTCTCCACCACGGCTGCCGTTTGCAGCTCTATCAGTATCGCAAAACAATTATCAGACTTATTATTTCAACTCTCACTCTACGATAGCCCTACTCTTTCCTTTTGGCATCCTCCCTTTTTCATCTTCCCTGGTTACTATACACTTCAACCTCAAGAGAACTTAAACAAAGGAAAGCAAAGATGCAGCGTCTCACCTACGCCACCATGAAGGCCCTCGTGCTGAAGAAGCAGGCGGGCGAGCTGCCCAACACGTGCATCCTCGACGTGCGCGGCACGGACGAGTACGCGGGCGGTGCCATCCCGCATTCCGTGAACGTCCCGCTGGACCAGCTGGAGGCTGCGCTGAAACTGACGGCCGAGGACTTTAAGCAGCAGTACAGCGCCGCAAAGCCGGAGAAGGCGGACCACGTCGTCACGTACTGCCTGAAGGGTGGTCGTGCGGCGAAGGCGGCGTCAACGCTGGCAGCGGACGGCTACTCGAACGTGGACGTGTACCCCGGCAGCTGGACGGAGTGGTCGGAGATGGAGCAGAAGAAGGAGTAACGCAGAAAGAAACGAAAACTATTTCGAATATGAGATGCGTAGAGTGACATCTACGACTTCATTTCACCAAACTATTTCCCAAATTATTCTCATGCATTTGTTTTTCTTCTTTCCCACCAACTATTGCTAAAAAAAAAAATCTCAACTTTGGCTTTTAAGGTTTTATACAAAGGTTTCCTGAGAAGATATTGATAACGAAAACGAAAAAGGCGCCTGTTCAGTGGGTACTCAAGCCGAGAACAGGTATTTTTTTTTGTTGTGTTTCAAGCGCAACACTACTTTTTTTTTTTTGCCTCCTTTGAATGGACGCAAGCACTTACTTGAATTTTGAATTTGGCTTCTTTTTTCATTTATCTCTGCTCTCTTCTTCTCGTGATCTTTGAAAACCCGAAAAGAAATTGTGAAGTGAGTGCCTCTGCGCGTGACTACACACAAACGCACAGACTGACGGCGGCGCAACCTCCCTCTTTTTTCATCACCTTACAGGTTTTTTTTTTGACTGCTATATTATACACACATTTTGCAGCGTACTCGTTTCTTACAAGACGGCTTGAGAACAACAGTATTCCTTTTCTGTTTCTTTTTTTTTCCCGTTGTTTTCTTTCTCTTTCTCCATCACATCGATTATTGCATCCACATCTCCCATGTTTCGCCTGTGCCGTCGCCTCGCGCTGTACATCTCGCTGGAGCAGGTGGAAAACATCGTGAAGGCCAAACAACAGCACAGCGAGGCGGTGCGCGACATTGTGCTGGTCGATGTGCGGTCCACGGCGGAGGTTGCCCAGACGGGTGTTATCCCGACGGCCATCAACATTCCGCTGCCCGTGCTACGGGATGTGCTGGTGCCGGACAGCGTACTGAACGATGAGGAGTTCACTGCCTTCTTCGGGGCACCGCGACCGGTGAGGGGCACGACGCAGTTGGTGTTTTACTGCGCACACGGTGTGCGATCTGCCATGGCGTGCGAGGTGGCTGAGGAGCTCGGCTTTGGCAACGCACGGAACTTCTCTGGCAGCTGGGCACAGTGGTACAACGTCCACAGCCGTTCGTGAGACAAGTATATGTGCTGCTGCTGTGCACTCTGCTGCTGCTCCCCTATAGCTCTAACTTTTGCTTTCTGGTCAGCGATCCATTTCTTCACATCCAAAATAATAATAATAATAATAATAATAATAAAAAGGAAGTGTTTTATTTGTTTTGTTATGTTTATCTTCTCTTCTCAAAATGCGTGGGTGTTGGCTTGAGAGGAAGAGCGAAGAGCGTTGTAGTGGCTGAAAGGTAGCAACGTTGCGCTTAAAAAGTAAAAATAATAGCGCTGGCATATCGCTGCGTAAAGCTTCTCATTTTGCATTGTACGCTGTGAGCATTTTCTCTCTACCTCTGTATCTCTCTCTTCGCCTTCTCACTTTAATTGAAAGCTTGAAATAGGAACCGTCAGTGACGGTTTTTTCGGGAAGAAGTGTTATTTTTTGCCACGCTCACTTACTCGCGGCCTACAACAACAACACCGAAATCGAAGTATCATAATCTTCTTCAACTTCACTTGCACACACCCACACACACACAGTTGAATCGATAATCTTTCGTTTTCTCTCTCTTGCCATGTCGCTTCCTGTTTTTGACCACCCCTTCAACGTGTACGAGCTGCAGGCCGTCGTGCACGCGCTGGACAAAGGCACCGTCAACGACGTGTTCATCATCGACGTTCGCGAGGATTTTGAAATTGCAGCGGTGCCGCCCATCTCGCACGCGCTCGTCATCCCGATGCGTGATTTCGAGAAGGCGTTCAAGATGTGGGGATCGGAGTTTAGCAAAAAGTATAACTCACGCATGCCGGGCAAGAAGGACCGAATTGTGATTTACGCCTTCAACGCGCGCCGCGCCAACTCGGCTGCTTCGTTGTTGGAGGCGAAGGGCTTCAAGCGGGCCGTGTGCCTCGGCGCCACCATGGCAGAGTATCTAGAGCTCACTCAGAATGAACTGGACGAAGATTTGTAGAAGACGTGTGCATCAGCTGGCATGGGCGTGTGAAAGTGTTGAGTAAATGTGTTTACTCCTTTGTATTTTTTTCCCGGTTGAATGTGTCATAGTTTTCTTTTCTTTTCTGCCTAGCAGCGCATTTAATGCTGCTTGCTTTTCTTGTCTTTTTGGGCTTCCAGCTCTTTTGCTTTCCAATGTCAAAAAAAAATAATTATTATTTAGAACTTGTTGCTTTGAGGGTTCTTTTCACTCGTGCTTTTTTTTTTTTTAGTGTTTACAGTCGAAGTGTGTCGACAGAAGTAAAAACAAAAGAGACAGACAGTATTTTTTTCGAAAAAAAAATGAATCAGAATGAAGCATGACGGCTAAGATGAGCCTACATGAAAGCCGAGGCGTTTTGACTGCTTTTCAATTGTGTATTCTCTCTCCACTACCTCATTCTCCACTCCTTGCTATCCCCTTTAAAAAAAAAAAAAACTGATGAACTCGCACATGAGCACCTTTCAACGCTTTTTTGTTTGTCGATCGCAGAAACTCTCGAAACAGAAGTGCGGACTTACTTTTTTTACTCGTCTTCTGTTATTTTCTCCACTTTGCTCTGATGAAACGGATATTGCAGTTCGGCATCCGCGTGGCCTCCCCTGCAGCGTCCACGCTCCCGCCGCCGTGCCTCCTCGCCCCGCGCCGTCACTGCGCCACCACGCCGACGGAGGACGATGTGCTGCTGGCGTACAAGACGCTCGGCGTGCACGCGACGGCGACGCTGGCCGATGTGAAGAAGCGCTACGGTGCCCTGGCGAAGGAGCATCACCCGGACGTCTCCGCCTCCACGACGTCCTCGAGCACGACGCGCATGACGGACATCAACACCGCGTACAACACGGTGAAGCAGTTTTACAGCTCGGGTGGGCGCCTCTCGGCTCACCGCACGTCCGCTGCCGGCCGCACGGGCAGCGCCGCGGGAGGGGGAGGGGGAGGCGGCCCTTCCTCATCGTCGTCGTCCTCCTACTACACGAAGTACGACAACGCGTATCAGCCGTGGTACGAGGACATGGATCCGCTCATGTACGAGCTGATGTGGGAGGAGATGCGACGGCAGAACGAGGAGGAGGCATTCGCCCACTCCGGCGGTACGGAGGGCTTCTACCGCATGGGCAATCAGTGGCGCCCACCTCCGCCACGTCAGCACCAGCAGCAGCAGGGCAATCGAAGTAACAACAGCAACAACAGTGGCAACTCGAAGCGGAGCAACGGTGGTGGCCATCAGCAGCAGCAGCAGCAGCAAGGTGCGAAGCCGGCCGCGAAGACGACCACGTGGCCGGACGAGCAGGTGACCGCGATGATCAACATGTACCAGGATGGCAAGAGCTTTGACTTCATCGCGAACGCGCTGGGGAAGGAAAACGGAGCAGCTGTCATGGCGGAGTTCAATCGCTGGAGTGCCGACAACCAATCCAGCAAGCGCCGCAACAACAACAATAACAACAGACAGTCGAACAAGCGTCGTCGGCCGTACAACCGACCAACGGACTTCTACTACGCGGAGTCGCCCGACAACATTCCTTTTGAGCTGTACGAAATGATGGAGGAGGAGCCGTACTTCGATGGGGCAGAGGTGGACGGCGGAAACCCATTTGGCTACTACACGGGCGACGGAGACGCGTACGATCCGTACTACGGCACCGCCACGCCGTTCTACGGTGGCCACACGATGAGCGGCGGCGTGCCCCCGTCGTACGCCCACACCGCCCCACCATTTCACCCTGGCGGTGGTGGTGGGAATCGTGTGTACAACTCCGCTCGCAATGCGTCCTACCGACCAGCACGCAACCACCGCGGTGGCACACCGCACAAAAATAGGCGTTCCAACAACAACAACAACAATGGCAACCACAACAGCAACAATAGCAGTGGCAACAGGAACTCGCACGGCAGCAACGCGTCAAGGAGCTCCTCCTTCAAGGCAGATGGCGGCAGCACGACCCAGTCGCAGAAAAAGTAAGCGGCGTGCATCCACCAACAAACTACCAGTCCAATTTTTAAATTATACACAGTGCATCGAGAGAGGTACTTATTACTGTTTTTGTTTTCCGACTAACTTATTAAAATTATTTTCTTTTTTTTTTGTTCACAGATTACAAAGTGTGCGTTAATGTCGTGACGAAGGCATACTGCCTCCGCAACGAAGCGAAAATGGAGCTGCAACAAGCAAAAAAAAAAAAAACCTGCTCTTCTCTCTCTTTTTTTTTTGTGACGTGGGATCTGGAATCCCAATGACAGAAACGGAAAAGCTGCAATGCGCTCGCTCTCAAATTCGATACTGTATTTGCCCGCAGCTTCTTCAAGAGGTGCTGCTATGTACGGTATTTTCCTCTCTGTTTTGCTCAAGGAAGTAAAAAAATGTTTCTCGTTATTCAGAATTGGCCAGCTTCGCTATTGTGCGCATAGACTTCGAAACTAGATCTGTAAGGTTTTTTTTTCCTCCTGTTGCAACCTTCTCACTCTCTGTTCCCCGCCTCTTCCTTTCTTTCTCTCTTCTGTTGTTCTTCCTTTCATCACGACAAAGAAAACCATACGTGAATTCAACTGCGTTATCAGAAAAGAACAATTTTTTTTTTTAAATTCTGATTCTCTGCTCTTTTTCATATTCACAGCTTTAGCTGATCTGCCCGTTCTTTATTTGCTTTTTTGTTGGTGTTGAAAAAAAAAATCGCTTTTTTAAACGTCTCCGAAGACTGCAAGCTCGTTTTTTCAATATTTTCGAATCGCCTTGCGTCTCGTATTTTAAGAACGCGCGCACGTAGACGCGGAAATTTTTTTTATCTTTCTCGAACTATTCTCTTTGTCTGGTGACATTCAGGTTGACTAGCAAATTTTGAAGCTCCTCTTCTTTTCCCGCTCCTACCAAGAAGAAGAAAGAAAAAAAAAAAGCCAGCGCCGTTTTTCTTTTGTTGTCTCAGCTGCGTTTTTCTGTTTCCTTTTTTCTTTTTTTGCTCTTTGCGTTTGTAATTTTTTTTTTTTTGTGTGTGTTTCATGTCCTCCGAGCGCAAACGCCGCCTGGGAGGTGAGCGGACGGTGACGGTCTTTTCTCCTGCCTGCCACCAGTTCCTCCTCTTTCTCTTCCTTGTGTTCGACCTCCTCTCCACGGTGGGACTTCTCGTGCTGACGAACGCTGGAAAATGGGGCGACTTTAACTGGGCCTCCTTCGAGGCCTGGCGGCACAACTCCTGCGACCTGTGCGCGCTGCTGCTGACGCGCCTGGTGATTGTTCTTATTATCCGTTTCCCCATCTCTCGCGTGCTGAGTGCGCAGGAGGAGGAGGACGACGAAGAAGAGGTCGGGGAGGGCGAGGGAGAGAGTGCGGCGGGTGGCAATGGTGACGGGTACAGCGCTGTTGCCACGGAGGACACGACGCCAGGCGAGGAGCCGTTCGCCGACTACCGCCGACAATCCGTCATCCGCCAGCGCAATCGCCGTCTGAAGACGGTGACGCTCTTCTCCACCTTTGTGCTCTTCACCGTGTGCAACGCGACGGTGGCGCTGAAGTGCCTCTTCTTCGACTTTACTCGTCCGCCGCTGCAGCAGGTGCTGATGGCCATCTCCGTGCTGTGGGTAAACCTGGAGGTGTTCGCGATTGACGCCTACCTCGACGACATTATCGGCTCCGCAGATGTGCTGAAGCCGCACCTGCACCCCCACCCGCTGCGCTTTAACCACAATGTGCAGGCGACGAAGTGTGACGTGTGCAACCAGCGCATTATCAAGGAGGACTTCGAGTGCGTGGCGTGCGACTTCGACTGCTGCCTGAACTGCTACCGCAACAAGGCCATGGTTACCGCGGAAAACGATCTGACGCGCAACGACCAGGGCATCGCGGCGGACAAGAAGCCGCTGTCGCCCTTCGTGTACATCTGGCGCTCCCTCGGCTTCCTCATCCCGTACTGGCGCATCGTCGTCGTCTCTATCGGCTGCCTCGTCGTAAATCAGCTGATCCGCGTGTCGCTGCCCAACTACCAGGGTAAGGTGCTCGACTCCATTGTAAACAAGGACAGCAACAACTTCTGGTACAACATCCAGTGCTACTGCGCGCTCTCCGCCATCACGCTCATGCTCGGCAGCGCGCGGTCTTTCTGCAGTATGTTGGTGACGCGCAACCTGACGATGGGAATGCGGGAACGTCTCTTTGCGAAGCTGATCTATCGCGACATCTCCTTCTACGACGGCGCCACCGTCGGCTCGCTGACGGCGCGCATGACGAACGACGTGCAGGCGACCATCCAGCCCGTGCAGACGCTCATGAACTCCGTGCTGTCCAACATCATCACGCTGGTCGGCGCCATCGGTATGTGCATGCTGGTGTCGTGGCGACTCGCCATGATCACCCTGACCGTGGTCGGCCCGATCGTCTTCATCACCGGCACGTATGCGCGGTGGTCTGCCCGCATCAACCGTGGTGTGTGGGATGCCCTGGCGCAGGCCAACAGCACCGCGACGGAGGCCTTCTCGAACATCCGCACAATTCGCGCCTTCTCGACCGAGGAGCACGAGAAGTCGAAGTTTGCGGCGTCGATGGAGGAGGCACTGAGCAAGACCCTGCGCGACGCCATCGCCTTCTCGGGGACGTTCCTGGCGACGAACCTGATGGACCTCGGCTCGAGCGCGATTCTACTGGGCTTCGGTGGGTACATGATCATGACCCGGCCGGAGGAGCTGACGGTGGGCCAGCTCGTCACCTTCCAGCTCTACTCTGGTATGATGAACTCCGCGTACCAGGGCCTGAACGGCGTGCTGAACCAGTTCACGCGCAGCGCCGGCGCGGCCGAGCGTGTGCTGACGATGCTGGAGGTGGAGCCCCACATTAAGCCGAACGTCGGGGTGGAGCTGCCGGCGCTGGAGGGCACGATGGAGCTGCACAACGTTCGCTTCTTCTACCAGATGCGACCGGACCGCGTCGTGCTGCGCAACGTCAACATCGTCTTCCCGCACAACTCCGTGACCGCCATTGTGGGCCGCTCCGGTGGCGGCAAGTCGACCTTGATGCACCTGCTGTTACGCATGTACGACCCTCAGGAGGGCTGCGTGCGGGTGGATGGGCACGACATCCGCGAACTGTCGCTGACGTGGCTGCACCACCAATGCGCCGTCGTGGCGCAGGACACGCAGCTCTTCAACTGCTCCATCGAGGAGAACATCAGCTACGGCCTCGAGGGCGTCTCACACGAGGCAGTCGTGGCGGCCGCGACGGCTGCCAACGCCCACGACTTCATCTGCGGCTTCCCGGAGGGCTACAACACCTTCGTTGGTGAGCGTGGCGTGCGGCTGAGTGGCGGGCAGCGGCAGCGCGTCGCCATCGCGCGTGCGTTGCTGCGCCGGCCGCGTGTGCTGCTGCTCGACGAGGCGACGAGTGCGCTGGACGCGGAGTCGGAGGGGCTGGTGCAGCAGGCGCTGGACCAGCTCATCGCGAACCTGCAGCAGAGCTGCACAATCGTCGTCATCGCGCACCGCCTGTCGACCATCGTGAACTCGAACAACATTATCGTGCTCGATGCAGGGGCGGTGGCGGAACAGGGCACGCACGACCAGCTGCTGCAGCAGCGCGGTGCCTACTGGCAGCTGGTGAACCGGCAGCTGCAGAACGGCCGCACCACGCTCGACTTCGACGAGCCCGACGGCGTTGTGTCGTCATCGGACATTGCGCAAGCGAAGACGGAGGGAGGCGGTGGTGAGCGGGGACGGGGTGGCGGCCGAGGCCGAGGCCGCAACGGCGGTAATGGCGGCCGAGGAATGAGTGATGAGTAATGCAAAAAGTTTTTTTTTTTTTTGTGGATGGAAGTAACATCTGGAATAATTCGCTTTATCTTTTTGCATTTTTCCTCCTCTAACTCTTCTCGTCCATTGTGGTCGCGCGTTTTTGGGCAGCGATGAAAGTCGTCGTATTTTACATCGTAGCCAGTTTCTCTTTTTTTTTTTTGTTTGTCAGCTTGCACATACAAAGAAGGTGGGGACTTTTTTACAGCAAAGACTTGTAGATTATCTTTTTGTGTATTTCGCGCCCTGAACCTCTTCTTTTTAATTCTATTGGCCACACATAATTTTAGCGCTTCATTTTCTCTTTTTGATTGCGTTTTTTTTTTTATTGCGAGTGTATGTGTGTTTTTGCGTGTGCTGCTTTGCTCACTTGAATGTATATGTTCTTCTTTTCTTCTTCTTTTTGTTGCTTACCTCTTTCTTTTATTTTTTCACGCTGTACTCGTTGGAAAATGTATGGCCATTGTATTTCGCGCTCAGTCTGTTTCTCTTCTTCGTCTGTCAGTTCCACGTTGCTTGCGCTTCGTTTTAGGTCTTTTTCTATTTGCTATCATTCTCAATTTACAGCACTAATTTTTTTAAAAGCTGTTGTTGTTGTTCTTCGCGTCGTTCAGTTGCTGCCGATATGGTAAAACTGTTTATACACTTGCCTATGATGTCGCGACGATATGAACACGTTTTGTGATGATAGTATTTGCTAAGCGCTTTTCTGTTTGATTTCCACAGCGTAGACAGCGGTGCACCCAAGCCGCCCCTAACAATTAATTATTCATTAGGTGCGTTTTTTAAAAAAAGGGTACGAAATTTTTAATTCTAAAACTGATTTTATTAATAGCTTTTAAAGTGCGCGCCTGTCAGTAGCAGCAATAAAAATAAAAATTAGGGTCTTTTTCAACGTGCGATTCGAGCTTCTGCCTACGTGTGTCCACAAAGTTATGCGGAGAGAATCTTGCAATAAACCATGTTCTCTGAAACAAAGGCCCTCAACGTGAGGCAATGTGCAGCTTCGCGTTGGTTTTCTGTGATTTTTTTCTGTCTTTTAACGCACTAATTCCTATCGCTCTCGTTCTTCTCTTCTCAATTTGTTCTCATTGTTGTCCCTAATTTATTTTTTTAATTTTTTTTGTTTACCTCTCAAACATGAATGTCAGAAGTACCATCTGCCACCATCAACACCAAAAAAAAAAACAAAAACTGACCTCTTTCTTTCCAAAGAGGAACACAAGTTTTCTGCGCTTTGGCTCTCTCGTTCTCTCTCTTTCCGACACTGTTCGCACTTTGCGATCTGAGTCATCTGCTGACGCCTGCGGCATCTCAGGAGTTGTTAGTTTCTTTTTCGCACAACACACAAGCGCAGTCAGTCAACCTTCTTTTCTTTAAAAAAAAAAAACTGTATTAGTTGAATTTTCGCAGGAAAAACAAAAACGGAAGGGTTTCTTTTTTTAATACATCTGTCCTTTTTTCTGTTTCTAGCCCAATGCAGTACCTTCCCCTGCTCACGGCTGGTCTCTCAATTGGGCGTCAGACGGCCGCGTTCGCCGTGGAGAGTTTGAAGGCGATTCGTGACCCCACCAACGCCGATGCCGTCTCCGCCGTGGGCGAGCTGAGCTCGCTGAACTCGCTCGAGTACATGAAGAGCTGCATGATGGCCGACAAGCATGGCCGAACCATTCTCAAAAATAAACCCCTCGTCGAGGACGCCGTGCTCGACTACAGCCGCACGCTGCCGGAGACAACGTTCGGCCACCGCTACGCCGCCTACATGGACCACAACCACTTCACCCCGAGCGGGCGGACACCGGTGAAGCACATTGCCGATCCTACGCTGGCCTACGTCATGACGCGCTACCGCCAGTGCCACGACTTCTTGCACTCCATCACGGGCTGTGGCCGCTCCGTGGAAGAGGAGTTGGCGGTGAAGATTTTGGAGTGGAAGCACACGGGGCTGCCGCTCGGCGCGCTGGCGGTGGCGGGCGGGTGGCCCCACCTGAACGCGAGTCAGAAGGCGAACATGCGGGTGTATGCGCAGTGGGCGGAGGAGAATGCCCCGTGTGCGGTGCACGGGCAGCGGCAGGTGATGATGTACATGAACGTGCCGTGGGAGGACATGCTGGCGCGCAGCTTCGACGACGTGGTAGCTTTCAGCGGCATCACACCACTGCCGGTGTTCTTGGAGAAGAAGAACAAGGCGTGAGAAGAGGAGACAATGAAAAAAAGGTGTGATTGTAATTCTTGTATGTTGCCGCAGAAAAAAAAGAGAAAAGGTGAGCATAAAAAGGTAAATCTTATTTTACCTAAATAGTGAGATAAGTTTGCTTCCTTTTCCTTCTCCCTCCTTCAGCGCGCCCCACAAGTGAACGCAGCCTGAGATGTTCAGGCTGTGTGGCGTTTTCTTGTCCTCCTTGTTTTGCTTCCCTCTTTCTTCTGTTGCTTACACTAACAAAGATAACCTTTTTACAGTTGATTTCACCCATCAAAAAAAAAAAAAAAAAACAACCGAAAGTGCGGAAGTAGAGAAAATACAGCAATTTTTTTGACCAGGTACCTGCGTAAACACCAGCTTATACGCTCGACGCCTTAATTTAAAAGTAGTCTAGTTGAAGGAAGAAGAAGGCTGATTGTTCGGCTCGACTGTATCTCGTATTGCGCGTTGAAGCTCTTTGACACTTTTTGGTTAGATGCATGTGGTGGTATTCAGCTCTCGAATGACAGGTCCTCGTCTTTCTTGACTTCTGAAATACTGACAGCATCACTTTTTTTTTTTTTCAAAAGGTGGCACAATCTATAAACTCACTTGCCAAGAGATGTGTATGTGTGAAATTCCGCTCCTTGTGAAATGAAATCCTCTTAGTCATCTTTTTCAATTCTCCTCCTCTTTTTTTTTTACATTCCACTTGCTATAATTGTTACATTTCCGCACAGTCGCTCTCACGCGTGCGTTTGTTAATATTGTCTGTTGTGTTTGGTGAAGTCATCTTCCAAACGCTGTGCAGACTTTACGTTTTTTCCCGCTTTTCTTTAATTATTACTGCCTAGTTCATTTAAAGCTCCTTTTTCTTTGTAGGCAACACATACTTTGTTTTGTCAGAAGAGAAAACAATGCCGGTGGATTACTCCAAAAAGTTCGACGCCCTGCGCGACCTTTACGCGCGCGTGCAGCAGAAGGAAGCGAACATTCCGGACTCGGCCTACACCGCCGCTGGCGTGAAGGTCGGGGCCCGCATCAAGGATATCGAGAAGGAGCTTAGCGCGACGAAGAAGAAGGTGTCCGTGGAGAAGAAGAAGGAGACGGCGGCGGAGATCGAGAGGGACTACGAGGAGATGGCGAAGGCGGAGGGCATGACGTTGGAGGAGTTCAAGGAGAAGATGCTCAACAAGGAGCGTCCGGCCGGCGAGCTCGGCGACTTCGCCAGCCGCCACACGGCGCAGAAGAAGGAGCGGGCGGAGATGCGGGAGAAGAAGGAGACGGCGCGGCAGGTGGACCGTGGCGACTTCAACCTGGAGGTGGACTACGTGTAAGGCGTGAAAGGTGTGACAGCTTGTTTGTTTGATGTTTGTTTGTTTGTGTGTTTGTGGGGCTACCCTGCAGGTGCGTGCACGCACACATGTCTCTGCTGTCGCGGAGGATGCGATCTGGAGAAATGAAAAAGGAACATCTCTGCGCTACAAACTTTTTTTTCCCTTGTGGTGTAGAGTAAGCATGGGAGGAATAGGGAACGCGACGTGAGAGGTTTTTTTTTTTCTCCTCTTCATTGCATGAAAACACCGCCAGTCTTCGTGTCGATAAGACTTCATTTTTTTCTTCTCTCTATTTTTCTCTTTCACTGGTCTTTCATCTTGGTTTTTTTTTTGTCTCTTTATTTACCTTAATCATTTTTTCTTAAACAGATTACCAATTAACTAAGTTGTCGGTGCGTCAGCATTTGAGATTATGTCTGAAATACAGGAGTGCACGTGACAAAACAGCAGATAAAAAAGGAATTAAATAACAACATCAAAAAGAGTGAATGATTCATTTCTGAACAAGCTGAGTTGACAGCACGTCCTTTTTTATCTGTGGAAGTTGAACCACACTCTCGGAAAAGCCTATGCTGAACGCTTGAATTGTTTTTTGTGCGTTTGGTCAGGATATGCACGAAAATTGCGAACAAAGGGTGGCGGAGAGTACGTTGCTTCGCTGCACGCTACGTATGTTGGCTTACTTGTTTCTTTAGCTGCTATAGAGAAGAAAAGGAAGGATTTTTTCTCTTAATTTGGCAGCTTTAATGAAGGAGTCAAGGATGCCACTGTACGCTACCTGGGGTACGAATAAGCTCGGAATCTCCATCTCTACAAAAAAAAAAAGGGACACAGTTGTGGAGAAAAGAAAACGGCCGCTGCAAGTGATGTTGTTGTTCTACTATTCTAATTCACTCTTGAACTCTCTCTCTCTCTCTCTCTTTCATTTTCTCGCTCCTGTCTTCTTTTCCTTTCTTGCTCCTCTTTGTTGTAGCAAGTTTCTTCTTTTACTTTTGAGTCTCGATCGACATGTCAGCGCGTACTGCAGGGCAGCGCAGTGCGGCGTGGCTGACGAGCTGCATGCGCGACGTGAAGACGCACAAGATAGAGCAGACCATCCGACCCTACAACAGCAGCGGCGGTCGCGCAGGGACGCAGCGAGCACACGACGCGCTGCCGGTGCGCAGCGTCGTCGCCACTGCGACCATTCACCGCGGCGAGCACATTGGCACGGTGAAGAAGGAGTGCGTGCTGACGGGGCAGACCGCGACAGAGCTGCTGCAGCGCACGTGCAAACACCACACCTCCTCTGCGTCTTCTTCCTCCTCTTTCTCCGCCCCCGCCGCGTCTGCGTCGCCTGTTTCTCAACTACTGATGCCTGTGTCGATGCAGGCCTTCGACGAAGTGATCCGTCGTGTCTCGCACCTGCCCTCCGCTGCCGCGGCCGGGACACCGCCGCACCTCCTTCTCTCACGCGATGCGCTGCTCATGACCATTGCCCTCTACCTCACCCGCAGCCCACTCCACTACCGTGCCGTGCACAACCCTCACGACGGCCCCCATACCACCACCGCCGCAGATTCGGTCAGCGGAGGGCGGAGGGCGGCGCAGCACCCGCTGCTGATCTGGGCCGCGTCACTGCCTCGCCGACCACCGCCGATGGGCGCGCTGCTCATGCGGAGCTGCAGCGCCGACGGCGAGTTCGAACCTCTGCCGCGACGGCTGCGTCTCGGCACGCAGACCCGTCCCCTCGACGCCGGCACGCAGGACGTCGCATCGGCAGCAACGGAATTAATGGTGCAGGCGGTGGAGTCAGGTGAGGTGGCCCTGACAGACCTGCAGCAGCCCACCGTGGAGACGGCCCTGACACCCACNGGCGTTTCTGGCGTGGGAGGGCCACCTGCAGGCGCAGCTGGTGGACACGCTTCTCCCCGCGCTGCTGCTGCGGCACCCATTGGATGCGTCATTCGCAGCCGAGGTGATGGAGTCTGCGGAGTGGGTGGAGGAGGCTGCGGTGCTGCGGTGGGCCCACTTCATGGTCCGCTCTCGCGCCGTTAACTTGTTGTGGCGCCAGTCGCCCACGCCGCAGCTCGCCGTCGTGCCGCTGGTGGACATGCTGAACCACAGCGCTGATGCCGCCAACATCGTCTACCACCGCGAGGCCGACGGCGATGTGGCCGTGACGGCAGCGCGCACCATCCACGCAGGCGAGGAGCTCAAGCTGCGCTACAACAACGTCGGGCAGCGCGGGTGCCTGTTTGGGGACGCGGTGCCGCACACCCGCCGCCACGACTCCGCCGCTGCGTCTCGAGCGGCGGCGAGGGGAGGCGGCGGTACGACGTCGCGGCGGTCAGCGGGACGCGCAGCGGCGGCGGCCGTGGCAGCGGAGGTGGAGACGATTGAGAAGCGCCAGTACCACGACGTCTACGCCCGCGACGACGACGACGACGAAGCCGCGCTGGTCTTCAACGCCACCGGCGCTTCAGCGGCAGCACCGTCTTCGTCTTCTCTTCCCCACCCAGCGGATAGTGCGGCGGTGGCGCACCGGGAGTTCTTGCAGGAGGTGCAGTGGCTGTGGCGGTACGGTTTCATGCGCAGCGCGGACGAGAAGAACGCGGAGGCGGCGCAGCTGTGGAGCCGCGGGCTGCGCAACCGCATTGCGCACCTCACCGATGTCCGCCGCAAGGGCCGGCCTGGGGAGTTTGTGATTGGGGTGCCGGAGGGCCTGCAGCACCTGCGCGAGCAGCGCGCTCAGCTGGAGCGGGAGCGCTACGCAAACCACCGCGTCTTTCCACCGCAGCAGTCGTGAGGAGCGGTGGCGGAGCGCGTGAGGCACCACTGTCAACCACTGCTGCACGATGGAGATGTGCTGTCATCGTACCTGCGCGGCACGGAGGATGGAGTTGACAGCCTGGCTACTTCTCTCGTTCTTCTGCGAGGAAAAGAAAAAAGAACTTCTGGCACATATCAGCAGTAGTATTTATTCACAGTCTTCTTTTCAGTAATTATTAAAAGAGATTACCTTCGAGCCGATCTTTGTCGTTCTCTTACAAATTCCTTCTGACTCAATTTAAATGTAAGCACCGTGCTAAAACAACCGAAACAACTATTTAGGGAAACAACAACAAAAAAAAGGTGAAATGCTTTGCGGGTGTGGCCCTCAAGACGGAGGCAAAAACGATGTAAGAATGATACTAAGCGAAGGCCCCAAAGTAAAAAATACAAATTGGCGCTCTCGTCAAGCTTTTTTTTTTTTTTTGCTTTCTCGGAGAGGTTGTTTCGCAGAGCAATAAGGGGTAACTCCAAGAAATCTTTTTTTAGTAACGTTTTCTCACCACCAATGTTTCACTTTTCTTTTGCTTGGTCTTCTTCTCGCATATGTCATTTCCCTTCTTCTTCTTTTTTCTAAACGAAGAATAATTGGTTCCATTATATTTTATCTGCCGATGAGCGAGAGGGAGTCAGCCGCGCAGCGAGTTCTGGGCTGCAGTTCCGACCGAGACGTGCTGGGACTGCCCCAGTCAGGGCCTCTGACGCACGACGCCATCAAACACGCGTTTCAGTCGCGAGCCCTTCTCCTTCACCCGGACAAGCACACAAACACCGAAACATCAACTTCGTCTCCCGACACACTCTCATCCACCACTGTCAACGAGGCATTTGCCAAATTGGTGGAGTCGCGTGATCGGCTCCTCGAGCTCTTGCCGCTCTCACAACTGCTGTGGTCCGCTGCGCAACCGCAAAGGTCCACATCCAATGCCGCAGCGAATGCACGCAACAGCGATGAAAAAGGTCACAACGTGGCGGTGGTCTCCGTCGCAACCACGCGAGGTTCGGACGTCATGCCACACCATGAGCGCAACTCACCTGTTGCCGTCGAAGATGGAGCTGCCGGCAGCGCACCCCCGACATGGGCGTCTACGTCCTCGTGGCTGCCCTTGACATGTCATACATTCGGCTGCCTCCGCGAGCTGTCCAACGAGGACGTGCAGGCTGGCCGCCACGTGTGCGCGTACTGCCGCAGCAAGCCCACCAAGTGTGCCGTGTTTGGCTGCCTGCGAATGGTGACGGGCGGTATGTATTGCAACGAGCATCGAGTGTAACGCGCGTGTATACATGCACCTTTTTTTTTTTTTTGCAATTAATGGCGCGATTATACTGATCCACAAATTCGCCATATAGCGCGTGGAGTGCCTCCACCGTTCTGCATGAATGTAACATCAACTGCTAGAATCAACAACAAAGCAAAGCATAAAAAAAAGTGGTAAGGAGCTGGGTGAAGTGTTTTTAGTACAGGGGAAATAGTTTTCCTTTTTTCTTTTCGCAAAGGTTGCAATGCAATTTGCATGTCTTCGTGATCATTGGACTAGCTAAATGCTATTCTGCACAAAAATGAAGTTTTATCCGCTGGCCACATTAAACGCACATCTCACTCTCTTTCTCTCTGTTGCTTCCTCTTCACACTTTCTTCAAGAAAATTTGTACGCAAAACACAAAACCTGCAGAGGTAGTTTGCTTTGTGACCTGGCGGCTTAAGTCAGGCTGAAGAGCAATACCGGTTTGTCTCTCACCTTCAACAGAACAACAACAAAAAAGTACGAAAAAAAAAAGCTTTACATCACTTTTCGATTGCGGTCGTCTTGCTCGCTTTACTTGCTCAGCGATCTCTCTTATTATTATTATTATTATTACTGAGAATGCGCACAACGCCACTTCGGCCAGGGCAGCGCCGCGCGATTGGACGGCTGCTGCGCTCTGTTGACTTGTACGTTGTCTTCGCCATTGTGGGCGTCATCGCCTACATTATCGTGGTGAATTTGATCGCCGAAACGCTGGCTGCTGACATCACCCTCGACCTCGAAAAACGTCTGCAGGAGGTGCCCGTGAACGCCACAGCCCCACAGCTGCCGGCAGAGGTGTACTGGCCCTACAAGTGGCCCGCCCAGCCCATTGCGGAGCTCAACGTGCTGCGGGACGGCAAGGCGTACGTGCTCGACAGCCTTGCCCGCATGGCGCCGCTGCTGCAGCAGCTGCCAGAGGCCCAGCTCGCCGCCTGGGATCTGCTGTTGTTGACCGGCGCGGCTCCCGCCGGCGTACTTCCGACCTCCGCCGATGAACTGCAGCGCGTCGTGCGTCGTCTCATCGGCACCTCCGCTGCTGCTGGTGGTGGTGGTGCCCCCTCACCGTCCCTCGACACGCTGCGAGCGGTGCGCGCTGCCGTAGAGAGTGCGGCCGCGGTGTGGTCCGTGAAGGCGATGACGAGCGAGGTGGCTGCCGCGGAGACGCTCCTGCGCGAAGTGCCGCTGCCGCCGATGCCGCCGTCGATGACCGCCATCCCTGCCACGTCGTGGGCGGCGGTCAGCCACTGCGTGTGGGACGCCGTGACGCCGCCCGGTCTTTCTCTGTCCGTGCACGTGGCGGATGCCTATCAGTGGGTGCGGAATGCCAGTGCGTCTCTCTGGCGTCCGACAGAGAAGGCCGGGCCCGTGCTGCCCCTCGCCCATCAGCGGCTGCTGCCCCTGCATGCCGGCAGCTACGACAGCACCGTGCCGCTCACCCGCCTGCTGCTGCAGCTGTGGGTGCTGGGCGGGAAGTCGGACCTGGCCCTCGTGGCCGCCTACGACGCGGCGGTGGTGGACATCGTGCGCACGCTCCTGCACACCCGCACCATCCGCGCATCCGGCCGCGAAATGAACTTCACGTTCGTTGCCTCCGCGGCTGAGTCGACGGTGCCACTGGCGACGCCGCGCACGTGCGCGCTGGCCGGCGTACTCGCGGAAGGTGTCCGCCACGGCGCGCATCGCTACGTCGCCCAACCACCCACCGCCGGCTATTCCGAGGACGATATTCTTTCCGCTGCAGAGGCGCTCGCGGCGTCGTGTTTCCAGCAGTACGCCGATCCTGCAGGGAGCAAGCTGCGTGGGGCGGTGTACGTGACGAGTGCGGGTCCGGTGGCCGGCTACGCGCTTTCGACGCCGTCACTGCGTCGTCGCTCCTACTGCGATGTACCGTCACTGCTCGTGGAGGCGTTTCACGAGCTGTACCTGACGACGCACGACGCCATGTACGGCGCGTGGGCGCTGACGGTGATGAGCGCTGGCGGCACTGCCGACCACTGCGGCGTCACGGCACGCGAGTTGGGCACGGCGGCGCCGTGGCGGCGGCACCTTCGCGAGCTGCGCGGACTATGGCTGTTGCTGCACCGCATGGACTGCCTGCTCTACCGCCGCTCACGTGGGACGCGGGGGATGTGCGAGCTGACGGCGAACACGATGGTGTCGCCGTTTACGGGGCACCTGGTGCGACTGCCTGTCCCAACAGGCAACGACGCTCGTTAACGTGAGCTGTGAATGTGTGAAGAGAAAGAAGGAATGAAAGATACGTGCAATTAAAACGCATACCCTCTGCGTGTATGGGCTGCTAAATGAAGAACAAACAGACACACACACACAAAAAAAAAGGGTCTAAACAACAAGGTAATTTTTAAAAATCTCAATCTCCTCGAAAACGGTGTGGAAAAGCAAGTAGATGCGCTTATGAAACTGCATCCGTGAGGCAATTGGAACCCGTTTTCTTCGAGGTCAAAACAGCGTCTGTCTTTCCTTTTTTTTCGTGGAAAGCGTATGTGGAGATCTGAGGCAAAACGCGCACTAGTTTAGTTTGCAATGTTACTCTCCAATAAAAGTTATCCCCTTTGCTTTATTTTTCACCCTCTTTTCCCTCTCCTTCCCGTGATTTACACTTGCCTTAAATCTCAGGTTGCAGGCTGTGCTTTAGCTGTCACTGTCTAAAAGCCGCGAAAGCACAGTTTTCTGTATATTTGATTACACCCATGCTAACGGACACATCATAAACTGACCCTCGATAGAAAATCATTGTTGTCTGTTCATTTAGATACAGGTTCGTGGCTGTTTGTTTCTCCCACACTTGATTTTTTTTCGCAAAGAGAGTGAGTTTTCTCACTGCTTGTTTTCTGTAAAAAAAAAAAATACTTTTAAGCACAATTCGATTGCAAGAACAAGAACAAAAAAAGGGAATATTCAAAAATGGACTTCTTCAAGCGCACCAACTCTCTCGACTCTATTGGAGTCGTCTACGAGGAGCGAGAAGTGCGCTCGCCAACGGACCCGCCACCCGCGGCGAACATGCAGCGCGAGCCGTCGGAGCTACGCGTCTTCACGACCGTCTTCGCCGCGCCACGCGACACTGTGCGCATTGACGACAACTTCTCCGAGACGAGCACGACGGCGGACACGCGCACCTACTCCTCCTCCTACCCCATCACTGCTTCGTCGCTCCACATGCAGCACCTCCGCCAGCAGTCCGGCGATTTCACCTTCACCGGGCAGCCGCGCGCGGTGGTGCGCTTTCGCTCCTGCATCACAGCAAACGACGCTCGCGGCGCCACGCATCTGCGCGATGAGAACGGCAACACAAGTGGCGCAGGCGGGGCTGCGGCGGGGGACGGGCAGGATGGGGAAGCGGCGCTGCCGGTGCAGACCGGCCCGTTCTCGGCGGACATCCTTTGTGTGATTCTGCTCTACGTGGACGTCAGCACGCACGCCGACATCGTCCAGCTCGGCTGCGTCTCGCGCTTTTGGCGCTTCTACGTGAACCTGGCGCCGCACTGGACGTACTTCCGCCGGAAGGAGTGGCGCAAGCAGGCGGACCTGCCGCGCTACGTGCGCCGCATCGTCTCCAAGATCAAGATTGTGACGCGTGACGACTACATCAAGGAGCGGCGGAAGGTGGAGGAGTACAAGAAGAAGGAGCACCTGATCGGCACGGCGAAGCACATCCGCTGGGTGCTGGCGACGGGCATCATGGTGGGCGTCATGGCCACCGCGAACTTCGTCGTGGCGTACTTCCTCGGCTTCTTGCGGACGGCCCTGCGCTCCGATGTGAACCTCGGCATCACCTCGTTTGTGTTGTTGATTGTGATGTCCGTGCTGGAGGTCTTCCTCGTCGTCTTCCCACTCGCGGGCAGCTCCACGTCCGACAGCAAGCACAGTACCATGCGCATTTTAGCCTGGGGGCTGTTGCTGCTGGTGTGCAGCATGGTGCTGGGCCCGATCACCGCGCTCGCGTTTACACGCGTGCAGGCCGCTGGACATGTGCTGGACGGCCCCTCCATCGACTTCACCGCCACGGCGCACTGCACGCGGTACGTGACGAAGAGCCGACCTTCCTTTGTCTTTCTCCCGGCGGCGCTGAGCGATTTGCGGTGGCGGCCCATCACCTGCGCCGAAAACGCCACCACCTTCAAGCCGTGCTGTCTGCAGCTGGCGCTCGACAAGCCGTGGTTCTGCTACGTGATGCTCTTCTTCGATGTCAACTACACCTCCGCCGTCTTCCAGAATGCGTCGGCGCTGGCGCAGTACAAAAACGTCGGGACGAGCACCGCCCTCGGCTTCGACCCATTTTCCTCCGGCCCGCAGAGCGGCGGTCTCTGGTGCAACTCCTCCGACCAGCCGCAGATCATCGCCGTGACGGAGACGGTCTACCCGACCATCACCGCCGCACGCGACGCGCTCTACCCAGCCCCGGAGGACTGGATCGACGCGTCGCGGCGGCCGACACAACTGTCCAACATCAGCTACCGCTGCAGCTCGGACATCAACCGGGAGAAGACGGAGAACCCGCAGAAGTCGACGGAGGTGTGGTACACAGAAAACGCTGCATGGGAGTGGAACTACATCCCCCTCGTCACCACGTTCGTGCAGCACCGCAGCACCTTTCAGAAGGTGCACAACCACTTTCTCTTCTACGCGTACGCCTGCCACGTCATCGGCGGCGTGCTGTGGCTCATCATGCTGATCGCGCAGATGCTCTTCAAGACGGCGGCGAATGGCGTGTTGGGGGTCGCGACGGCGGCGGCGGTGCTGCTGCTGAACCCGATCACGATGATCATCTCCGGCATCTTGTGCGTGTGCGTCAGCGATTCAATTTTCATGTGCAGCGCATCGTCCGGGGGCTCCCTCATTGGAGGCGGCTTCGGTCTTACCTTTCTCGTGCTTTCCATCTACGTCACGGCTCGAGAATAAGGATCAAAAGAGAACATTGCAGTGGTGAACATGTGTCAACATGAGTCGTCACTACACTTCCCCTACAGTACTGATGGTGGAGTTTTGTATTTTGTCTGCTTTTTATTTTTTGCTTTATTTTTGTTACTGATTTAGCGCCAATCGTTGTCTAGGTTGTCCATGCGTGTGTTTTCTTTTCTCTTTTTAATCTCCTTTGTGCTGAATTCTTAATGTTTGTTTTTTTCCCTAAGTGGCTTTATTGCAGTCTCTCTTTCTTGTATCTTTGTTTGCTTACAAAACAACTAATTTAAGCTAAACGAAAAAATGCCAATCATCTTTTTTTTTTCCAAGTTTGCAGACGGCCGGTTCCATCTTTCCAGTGGAACACAAGTCAGTACAAAAAAAAAACTCTCAAAACTATTAGCAATGGAAGCGCTTAAAATGTTTTCCTCTTTTTTTTCTCTCTTCTTCTTCTTGCCTTTGCGCACAGATCACACGCCTTGCATTCCTTTGAGCACACAAAAATTTCCGGACTTGCTCTTGTCGCCTTACTTTCCCTTCACGGAAGGTATATTGAGCCGATATCGTACCTTAAAATCACACACACATAGAAAAAAAAAAGGATAAGAAAGCGCAGAAAGACAATGTTCAGTCCAGCAGAGGTGGACGAGCTTTTTGCCAGCACGACACGTGCGTTGCAGCGCTCGCAGGTGCTGCTCGATGAGCGCCGCATCAGCGCCGCGGCCGCCGCCGGGCTGCCACCGACATTTTGCCAGCCGACCACCTCCGCTGCCTCCACCGCCATCGCCAGCAGCGCTGCATCGATCTACGCTCACAACAGCAGCAGTGGTTCTGGCAGTTCCAGTAGCACCAGCTTCACGGAGACGGTGGAGGCGCTGCAGGCGCTCGGCGACTTCCGCGGCTTCGTCGACGCCACCACCGGCATGCACGACCGAATTGTGGCTGAGCTCGTCACGCCGTCGCGGGCAATGCAGAACCGTCGCGGGAAAGCGCAGGAATTTGCGCTGCTTCAAAGTGTCCAGCGGGGCTTGCGGGAGGCGACGGCGGCGGCGGCAGCGTCGTGGCGCACGTCAAACGCCACCGCGTCTCTCTGGTCGGGTGGCAGCGGTGATGGTGGGGCAGAGGAAGGGGAGGGGGAGGGGGACGAGGAGCAGGCCGGTGACTCCCACCTCCTCTCCACTGGCAGCAGCAGCAGTCACAACAGAAGCAGTTTTCAGGCTGCTGGTGTGTCGACGTACTCTTCAGAGATGGGTCGAGTGCGCTGCAGCGGATCGCAGGTGACGGCGTCGCTTCTCTTTGGCGCACTCTGCGTGGACGTGGCGCTGACCATTCCACGCGCCACCGTCTCCGTCGCGGCGGCCTTGCGGCGTGTCGCTGCTGCCCCGGCATATCAGGCAGATTCATCTTCGGAGGAGGACCACGATGTTGTGGTGACTGAGTGGATGCGGGAAGGCAACCGAAGTCTCGGCGCACTGTTACGTGAAATCGCGCAGCTGCTGCCGCGGCGAGTAGCCGCCCAGTTTGTGGCACGTGTCGCGGACTTGCTGTTCCACCCATCCACGCTGTCGTCCTCTTCCTTGTATTCTGAGAATAGCTCGGCGCTGAGCAGTGGGTTGCGGGATGCCGCGTCGACTGCCTGGCTGCCAATCAGCGGAGGTCAGTGTCTTTACCCACGGCTGAATGCATACATTTTGGAGCATTCCCCTTCCGTGTTGGCGGCGCGATGGTTTTTTCAGCCGCTGCAGGCAACCTCTCAGCAGTTGCGTGCCACGTACTACAGCAGCAGCATGAGCTTTGCGGCGCAGTGTCGGTGGCTTCTCGACACCATGTTTGTCCTGGCAGCCTCCTGCGCCGAAACCGGCCGGTTGTCCTCGTCCACAACTTCCGCAGCCTCTGCCCAGGCGGCGTCACGACACCTTTCGACGCGGCAGGTGCGCCAGCTGCAGCGCCTCTACGACGCGTGGCTGATGCCGCTGGAGAAGACGTTTGGTCACGACGCAGCCCGGCACGGTATGACAGCCCACGTCTACACCCATCTCGTGCAGCCTCACGCTCGCCTCGTCCAGCACCTGCTCACCCTGACATCTCCTCCCAACGCACCTGCATCCGCAAACACTTCCTCCTCTTCCACTTCTTCTTGGATTAGTGTACTCCACACGGCGCAGTATCGGCTCTTGTTGGTGCTCGAGAAGATGGCGCAGTCGGAGGTGGCCCACGCCAACGGCACCAGCAGCAGCGCGGCGCGGCAGCGCACCTATGAGGCCCTGCTGCGGCAACACGGCGGCAAGATCAGTCTCTCCCTGCTGCAGACGCTGGCAGAGGACAAGCAGCGCGTGCTGGAGGAGACGCCGTCGCGATCACCAGATGGCCATCGCCTCTACCGCCTGCACGACGGCGGCGGCGGTGCAACGGCGGTGTTTATTTATGTGGATGACGGGGCGCTGTTCATGAAGGTGGGCCGGACGCGTGTGTTTCAGCGGGTGAAGAGTGTCGAGGACATTTTCCGACCCCTCGAGTAAGAACGAGTAACACCAACAATAAGAATGTATTAAAAAAGGATCGAAGAACCATATGTTTATAGTTGAGAGTTCATGCGGCACTTAACAACAAGTCGACGAGAGATATTGACTTGGTGCAGAGTAAGCATAAAAAAGAAAAAAAAGAGCTTTACACACACAAAAAAGTAAAACCAACGCACCCCACATTCAAGTACTACCTGATATTTCTTCACTTTTTTCTTCTCTCTCCTCGCTTTAATTTTTTTCTTCTTTTCGCCTATGTCTCCCTTCTCTAAAGAGTACTCTGTGAAAACCATATTCATTTCATCACATATTTTGAATAGCCTGTCGCATTCGACGATGGCGGTTATTGGCAGCTCACGGCGCTCACCTGCGCAGCCTCCAGAGCACGCCAAGTCAACCAGCAGCAGCACCACCACGCGCGCCTTTCCTCCTTCACTTTCAAAGACAGAGAAGCAAGTTAACGAGACCAATGTGAAAGACAGAGCAGCGCACAAGCAAACTCCGCCGCCCCCCCTCGTCACATCAACAAGCGCACCATCCGCGGTGGTTGCCACGTCGGATGCGACGGCGCTGCTGAAGGATCCTCTTGTCCGCGACCTTGTGCGAGAGAATGAGGCCATGCTGATCGAGATCGCTCTTCTCCGGCAGAGTCGCACACAAGTCTGGCAGGCTCAGCTGCAGTCGTTGCTGCGTAAGGAAGAAGCCGCGCGGGCGGCGTTGTTGCTTGCCGAGGCGGGTGCGCGTCGTGTAGGTGTGTCGCTTCCGCACAGCTCCTTCCTCACCCGACGTGTGGTCGACCTTGAATTGAGCCTGGCCGACGAGGAGGCCGAAAAAGCGGAGCTGCGCAGCTTTGCGGAGTTGGCGCAGGCACAACTGGATTCGAGTCTGCGGCACCGCCCATCAGACGACGCAACGACGCCGTCTCGCCACATGAATCGGGCAAGCGACGAAGCGGGGAGCCGCCGGCACAGCCTGCAGGAGATTACGAACGCGCGGGGCTCGGTGAAGCGGCTGCGCAGTGTGGAGAGCAGCGAATGCGGCACCCCTCGCGACGGGCGCCGAGGGTCCAGCAGCGGGCAGCTGAGTCCTGGTGCCATTACCACCAAGGTGCGCAAGACAATGCATTAAGTGGGAAGAGAGAAAGGATCAACACCACTTGAATAAAATTGGAGGAAGATGGAAATAGCAACATCTGAAGAAGAAGATCGCCTTTTAACCATTGTAGTTAAAAAACAAAAAAATCTTCTTTTTCCCTCTTTTCCTTGCTTGTTATTTGCATTGTTGACATAGACAGCAACTTTTTTCTCCTTCTTACCATTATTTAAACTATTACATTTGTAGAATTTGCTTCTATCTTTAGATTCTGTCTTTTTTTTTTCTTTCTCCTGCATTTGATAGATCGTTTCGCAACATAAAGAAAAAAAGAAGATATTGCTGGCTTTTGATAGAGTCTTTTTTCATTTTGACTGTAAGCTCCGAATTCCGGGTTCTGACTAAAAGTTGAGCTCCAGGACGTACTCCTCAATTGCAGAGTGCCGACGTTTGTACAAGGGCCTGCAACGTGGCATTAATTACACGCGACAAGCTCTACAGTTTGCCAAGAGTGACACGTGGTCGAATCTTGTTCTACTCAGCACTTTCCAATTACTCCCAATCCCTCCCTCTCTCTCTCACTCTGTGCATGCCAGATATTGTAGTCGGTTCAGCTTCGAGGTTGGCTCTTTTAAGTGTACGTGGGACAATTTAAAAAAAAAAAAAAGCTCTCTGTACCCTTTACTTTTTCCTCTGATAACTCGTGATCAACTCGAGTTTACATATTTTTATTTTTATTTTGCATGTATCTCCCTTTCTCAGTTTTTTTTCCATAAAGCTGTTTGGAGCTTTTATTCACTTGAACAGTGACGAAATTTGATTGTTCTTTCTTTAATGGTTTGCAAACTAGTGTCTCTCGCTACCTTTTTTTGTTTTCAAACTTAACGATAACCTAGAAAAAAGTTTCTGCTCTTTTTTTGGCATCCTAATTGATATCTGGTTTCCAGCTTGAATGTTAATGCCTTTTTTGCTCTCTTAACCGTTCGTTTCTCCCTTTGCTTGCTTTTTCTGCATTGCCTTGCATTTTTTTTTTCGTTTCAAGTTTTCACCTTTTTTTTTTCTGGCACCTCTCTTTATAGGAGGCAAGTATAAACGCGGTACTCTGCGCATTGTTTTTAACCCGTTTTTTTTTTGCATTTTTTTTCTTTCTGACTGCACGCGTGTGTGAAAGCGTTTGTGACGATGCCTCTACTCCGCGATATTTTTAAAAGGAGCATGGTGCTCATTGGGCTGCTCTGCGTCTTGCTCCTGTGCGTGGTGGTGCCCTTCTCGCTCGCACTGGCGCTGTCACCGGCAGGCAAAGAACTTGCGGAGTTGTTGGAGAGCGAATCGACGCAGTCCCGAGCGGTGCACCCGCCATACGCCCTCTTCCACGCCTTCAGCGAAGCTACCGAGGCGACGGTGGTGGCGCGAGCCCTGCTGGACGACATGCAAACAAACGCCGTCGCTCAGTTCAACTTTGTGAGGCAGCGATCTGATGGCTTGATGGAGCGGCAGCGCACCAAGGTACGCAAGGAGGCAGGCGGGACTGTGGATGTGTGCTTCCGCTTTCACAAACGCCACTACTTTAAACCGGAAGCCGTGTCGTCCCCGGAAGCAGATCGTAATGATACAATTCAATCGACGAAGAGCGACGGTGTCTGCCCGTCCGCGTTGCAGCTGTGGCCCTACTTCTACCAACACGACAAGCTCCTGCGCAACCTCTCCGCGCTGACGACGGAGCGCGTGCTGCACGGCGTACTCGACATCGACGCCGCAGCCTTTGCCCTGCTGGACGAAGCCAGCGCGGTGCGGGAGGTGGAGCTGGTGCTGCTGGCCTACAACGACTGGGACGCCTACGCCGATGAGGCACTGGCCGCCCTGGCGAACTTCACGGCGGCGCACCGCCGTCAGCTCTACGCTGCCGCCACGCTGTCCAACGTGACGGGCGACGTGGGGCAGCTGTGCGGACCGGCGGGCAACAACGCGATGACGGCGGAGGAGGTGGCGCAGAGGGCCGTGTCGATGCGGCGCGACGGCTTCGATGGGATGGCAACGTCCATCACCAGCACCAGCGCCAGCACAACGTCCCTCGACGCCACGGAGAGCGGGATGCAGTACGCCTTGTTGAATCTCCGAAACCCCGCCACTGCGGAAGCCGAGGGGGCGCTGCAGGTGGTGGGTGCGGCCCGCATGGCGGCCTTCAGCGGAACCCGCACGCGACGCACGGCGGACTTCGTGAAGGTGCACCGCTCCGCCAGTCCGCGGCTGTACTTCTTCAACTCGCACAACATCGCCCACACCACCCTCTTGAACGCCGCATCGACGCTCCGCGCACCGTGGATGCAGGCACAGCACGGCATCACCGCCACGGATGTGCACCGCTTCGTGCATCAGCACACCAGCAGCTCGCTGATGCTGGCCGGCAAGGCCGCCTACCACGTCGCCCTGCAGCTGCACGAGCGTGTGCTGGTGCTGGTGTGCCACCCGCAGGGAGAGGTGATGGAGAAGTGGTTCGCCTCCCTGCAGAACCCATCGCTGCCGTCCTCCAGCAAACTGCACGCGCTGCGGCAGCACGTGCCCTTCTTTGTCGCCCAGTCCGCCACTCCCATTCCCTCCCTGCAGGCCGCAGAAAGTGCGCAACGCTGCCTGCTGCCGGCGCGACGGCTCGACGTGGCCACCACGGCCCGCACGATCTTTCCGGCGGCGGTGGTGAAAGCGCAGATGTCCACGCTATCGTGGAGCGAGGAGGTGTTGCAGCTGCGCATGGTGCAGCAACGTGGCAGCGACTCGGGGTCGTGTATGTGGGTGCAGCCCATCCAGGTACCCCACCCGACCAGCGAGACAGACGCAGACTTTTACGATCGGGCTGTCATGGGCAGTGTCATCGAATTCGTGACGCGTGCGACGAGTGGCGACGGGGACTGGGTGGTCCGTCTGCAGAGCACGAACGACTTTTCACGACAGCTCGACCACCTTTTGCAGCCGCGTGCCAGCCATCTCGCGCGGGATTCACCGGCGGCGTTGTTGATGGCCATCGGGGCCGGCAGCGACTGCGCATCGATGCTGCAGAAAGTACGGCAGCAGGAAGTGAACGGACGGGCAACAGGGAACGCCAACGAGAACAACAACAACGACAAGAAAGGAAAAGGTGAGGAGGGCGTGGACGGGCCATCGGCGTACGCCGCGTTGTCTGCACGTCTCACCACTGTGAAGGCAGAGCTCGACTTGGCAGCGGAAGCCATGCCGCTGCACGCCTTCCACGCGCGGCTCGGCCCCGCCTTTGGCGCTGCGGTGCCCATCGCGCAGCTGGAGGCCGTCGCCGCACGCTGCCCCCTTTACGCGGTGCTCCGCGACACCGAGGCTATTCTTCGCGTGGACGAAAATGCCACGAGTGCGGATACTTCCCGGGTGACCACGGCGCGTTCGCTGGAAATTGTGGATGACGCCGATGTGGCGGTAGCGCTGATGGACCTGCATCGCCAGCTTTTTCAGAATACCGCGACGGGTGAGGTGAGCACGGGAGAGTCGGCAGCGGCAGCGCTGCAGAGCTCCACGTACTCGACACCCCGCACGCACCATTCGTGGCGTGTGGTGCTTCCTGCTGGTTTGGAGGTGCCGCTGCTGATGTATGACGTCGTGTCGACCCCTGGGGTACCACAAGAACAACATCAGCAGCAGCCCGACGCATCGCTGACGTCAGCGGAGCCCACGTTTGTCCTTTTGGTCGAAAAAACCTGCGGGGTGTGCTCGAACTACTGGAAAGCGTTTGAGCTGCTGCGCCGCAGCTACCGACGTCGCCGCGACGGCACCGCGGACACTTCCGCGCAGGCGCTGCGTGAAGCTGCTCGTTTCGTGCTGGTTGATGTTGCCGCCGGCTTCAACGCCTCTCGCGCTGCCTCCCTGGCCGCCTTGACAAACTTTAGCAGCGGCGGCAGCAGCCCTGACATGATTCGCGAGCACGTCTCTCACTGGCAGCGTGCCCACGACACCCTGCATCCGTTTTACCTCTCGGACGTGCACCACCTGAAGGTACCGCAGCTGCTGCTCCTCAACCAGACGCGGGTGCTGGCCACGCTGCCGATGGAGGCGTACGCGGAGTGGTGGCACTGGCCACACGCGGTGCTGCGGCTGATGGCGCTGGCCGATGCGCTGGCCGACGTGGAAGCGACGAAGACGGCGATGTGGACGGAGCTGAGCGCCGATCACGCGCGCCGTGCGGCGATGCGGAATGAGACACGATAAGGTGTTCATCGGCATGTGGGTAGGCACGTCGGAGAGATGCAATACTGAGAAAAGAGTGAGCTAAAACCAACGAGTACAAGCTAAGCTGCTCAGTTTTTACTGTTTAACGTCTGCTGCCTCGACGTAGAATTGTTTTTTTTTTCCCCTTTCTCTCTTCCGCGTCTGTTTGCTGAGCGTTGTTGAATCAAACTCCTTTTGGAAAAAAAAATAAACAGAAAGTCTCTGCGTAACACGGCATTTGCTTCTTCTTAACTCGAAGCATAAAAATGCTTTTCCGTGACTCCAGGACGAAAAATGACAAAAGGTGAGATGAGCCAGGTGCTCGTTGACGCTTTGTACATGTGTCTTTTAATTGCATTCTTTTTGTGAACTAAAGATGCGCATGATTGATTTTCAAGCGGCGTCGAGCATTTTACGCGGGTTCCTCCATCCTCACACGTCTTCTTTTGGCCCTCATCTCTTGTTTTTGCGTCAATTGTTCGTTTTTGTCTGTTTGCTCTGCGCGCGTTGATGAGCGCTTTCTCTTTTTCTTTTTGCGACCTCCGAATCGTAAACCCTCTCACCAGCAAAGCACAAAAAGCACACTCCAACTCACACGCACGTCGGAAAAAAAAAAAGTAAAGGACACAACTAGAAAAGAGGTTTTTCTTTTTCCTTTCTATTTTCTCCTTTTTTTTCATTACTCGTGTTGCGGACATGCAGGCACCGAAGGAGAAGACAGCCGTGGAGAAGGCCGCGGAGGAGGAAGCCGCGGCCGCGGCCGCCACGGCCACCTTCGCCGTGCGCCCGGTCCCCATCGAAACGCCGTTCATTACGGACCCCAACGAAGTCGCCGCCCTTGACATTCCAGTCGAGTACGTGCGGCGGATGGAGGAGGCGCAGCGCGTCTACGGCAACCACCACCTGCAGCACCAGATGTTCGGCAACGCGTGGTACCACGCCGCCATGACGGTCACCTTCCAGTGCTGCTGGCTCGGCGTCGGTGCCTGGATCGTCAGCCGCGGTCTGCGCTACTCGGACCCGATCAACTCCGTCGTCGCGCGGTGGGTGCAGAACCCGCGCGTGCGGCGGCTGACGACGCCCATTTCGTGTCTCGGCCTCGCTATCTTCACCGTGACCTGCACGCAGCTGCCGTACGATGTGAAGTTGTTGAACGAGGCCTCGGCGGGCATGGCGGCGCAGCAGGCGCTGATGGCCGCGGCGATGGACGAGCGCCAGCTGGCCTACCGCGACGGTGCACTGGCGCGGGAGCAGCTGGAGGCGAAGGAGGCTGAGGCCTTCACCAAAGGGATGCAGCCGAAGTAATTTTTTTTTTCTGTTTGCTTGTTTGTCTGGTGTTTCGTAATGCAGGTCTTTGCGTGTGTTGCTGGTTGTTTGCTTTTGTATGGATGTGTTGTAGAGTTTGGAGAAAAGAGTAGTGGTGGGGTGTTTGTTTCACCGCCTTCTCTCTTTATCGGTCTGTCTTGGTCTTTCCTTTGTAGTAGCCACTATGCGAGAAACGAACTCTTTTCAGGAGTGCAGCTGTTTCCGTTTCCGCATTTATCAATTTTTCTATCCTCATTTCTCACCTTCTTTTCTCTTTCTCTTTGCTGCAGTTGGCTGGTGCGCCGCTGCTCATCACAAAATAAAAAAGTACGAGTAAAATAGAGTTGTGCTTGTCTAGACAGCTCCTTTCGAAAAGCAACGTCTCTTGTCTTTTTTCTCTGCGCGCCACCTCAAAACATGGATAAAGGCAAAATGGTGGATGCTCCTCGGTTGCTCTCAAGGAAAAAATATATAAGAGACTGTGCGTCTCAGCAGCTTTTTGACATTGTTTTCCCGCTCTCTCTCTCACTTTTTCTTTTCCTCTTTCAACTACTTCTTTCGCTCCCTCTTTTTTCTCCATCTTCCTGCATTTAAATTCTAACAATTTTCCATCTCGCCAGCTCTCCATTCGAACACACTTTCGTTACCCCTCTCCCTTCAGCCCCCTTTCCATCCCCCACTCACAATGGCCACCCC